>NW_006498246.1:457055-481527 GCF_000471905.2 Amborella trichopoda
CATATATATATATATATATATATATATATATATATACGAAGTCAATAGTTCAATAGTTTTTCTATTAAAGAGAAAAACATTGTGTCGTGAAGGTATTTATAAAAGTAGGAGAAAAACTGTCATACACTAGTTTTTAAATACCCATATGCCTTGATTCGTGTTTCTAGTTATTTAGAATCCTCGATTACCTAAGACCTTGAACCACAGTGAATGTTGTAGGATTGTCAACTTGTTAGGCTTCCTTGACACATGTTGTGTTGATCAGATAACTTTGTTTGTATAGATTTACTACCAAGACAATTAATGTGGTTGAACCTTTGTGGTTCATGAAGGTTTTGCATATTGTGAAACCAACATGCATTGAATATTACATGAGACTTGTCATGCTATCTCATAATATATACATAAGAATGTTGAGAATATATATATTATATGTGCAATAATTGAGTGGGAGTTGTTACAGTCCCATGTTTCTTTTAGCTGTTTGGATATTCAGATATACAAATACAAGCTATCTCACGGATCCAAATAATGCGAAATCTACATTTGGATACATGTTCATGCTTGGAGGGGGTATCGTTTCCTAGAAATCAAAGAAACATAATGTGGTAGAATTGTCCACCATGGAGGTAAAGTACGTGACGTGCTGTTTGGCGATCAAGGAGGCCGTATGGATTAAAAAATTTCTTAATCGACTTGATTTATACCTCGTATGTTGTGAGGCAGTAAGGATTTTATGTGACAACACAACAACGATATGCGTGTCAAATGAGGCATGATTCCATAAGAACTATAAGCATATAAAATCATATTTCTATCATATTGATAAAGGAGGTGATATTAAGAAAGATCCAGATAAACTAAATATTCTAGTAGGAGCTCCGGCTAGTATTTGACAGGCCATCTGAAACAACAGACTATAATGTTATTCACCCATTGAACCCAAATGTGTGGCGTTGGTTGTATAGCTACAAAATGAAGCAGCTTGTTTGCAGAACTCCTTTGAGTCCATGAACATACGGCCCCATGCAATGAGGGTACATAATGATCTTCTGTGACAACATGTTCATAATTTACGATGCGATATGAAAGATGAACTACGACCACTTTTGGGATGAGAACCGAGCAATAAAGAGAAAAAGGCGTTGCCTCTATAAGTCTTTTTGTGAAAAAATTGATGACAAAAGCCATGATTAATATAATGAGAAAGAATAAATGAAAAATTGGGAGAGAGATGGGGATGCGAGAACATGAGGAAGAGAGAATGTAAGGCCTTCAAAGGCCAAGTGGGAGATATTGAGTGAGAATGGCCATTAAATGTCTTATAAGTGCTTGTAAAATAAAATGATATAGTGGAAAATGAACTCAGTGGGAGTGTGGCCCCTTGTGGACTATACTAAACAAATGATGTTTGCTGATATCGGACTGAGCTTGACGAACTAAGTCAGTCGGTTGGGAAAAACCTATGTTATATGGGCATAGAAAACTATTCGATAAGGGTTCTAATAAGTCATCCTTTGATGAGGTCGGAGTATGCCTGGATGAGTGAGCCGAAGGACTATGTGACCCTTGTATATGATGGTGGCCTTTATAGATGGGGCTAAAGCCTCATCCGTGACCCATTACACAACATGCATAATAATAGCCATTTTGGGAAAGCAAACCATATTTTAGGGTGAAGCATATGCATGTGCGAGAGATATTCCTATACGCCATAGGAGCTGGAGTCGCATCAGGTCTAGGTGAACTTGGTACGTCTCTAGGGGAGAACCTGAAATTTACAAACTGGGATTAAGATCCTTTTGCTCATTGGTCAGACTTTGATGACCTACTAATGAGCCCCTGCATAGACTGTGGGTTATGGGAAACACTGGGACGGTTTGATACAGCAAGTGTGGACCGTAGTCCACAGTTAAAGGTAGAGTGCGTCATCATTTATTTATTTAATTCCTAGACTATATGGATCATTTTCCCATCTAATAAATTTAATTATGTTTGTTTTAATGATATATGATTTTTAGAATTATTATTTGAAATTTTCTAGATCTCTGGATATTTTATTTATCAAATTTGGATTTACAAAAACAAAGATATTGATTTTAGATTGATTTATATATTCAAATTTGGTTTTATAGATTTTTAAAAATCATATAATTAATCTTAATAATTTTAATATTGCATGGGAGGCCCAATATGCTAATGGGCCTAGCATAGCATATGGGTGGGGCCCATGAAGTACCACCTAGGGTGATACACCCCACTCTAATGAAATTTTCTTTGTGTTAGTATAAGATTTGACTTGAAGAGAAAGCTTTGAAGTATTTTGGAAAGATTTTGCCTTATGGAAGCTTTGGATTTTGAAAATGAGCAATTTGTCACCATATTAGTTTTTTCTGAAATTTTAATAAAATTAGTTATATATGCAGTGGCAATCAAAATATGATATTAAAAAAAAAAAAAACAATTTACATCAGTTTTGCTTAAGGGGATTTAGATACTAGCTTTATTTCTTTTCCCCTCAATCTGAAACAGAGTTTTGAGTAGACTAGGACTTAAAATCTATGTTAAATGATGTAATTTTCCTATAGATATTATCATCTAATAATTCTAGAGAGAGCTAGGTTTGTAGTGTAGTGAGAGATTTGGTTTTATTTGTCCTTGTGCACGCATGAGAGAGAGAGATGTTTGTGCACGTGAGAGAGTGTTGAGTCGCGCAACGGAAATTCACGTACACAAAGAGCATCCATCCATGCACATTTGGAAATACACAAACGATACCAAGCAAACATCCGAAACCTAAGTGGAGTAAAATTTTAGAGGGAGAAACTTGTATACATTAATAAAAACAACAGAGTACAATACACACACGCATCATATTGGCTACAATGGTATAGCCTCTACATGCTCACTGTAATTGTACACGCTCTACATTACTAACTGCCAATTGTAACCTGATCCTCACTCTATTGAGGATGGATTCCACATCCAATTAAATTAGAAACCTCGACTAATCTTATCATCTATTAACTTCTAATTTGTCTCTGTCTCCTACACGATCCATCTATCTCCACAGAGAGTCCTACACGATCCATCCATCTCCACAGAGAGTCATGGACAGAGTGAGAGATAGAGAGAGAGTTGTGTGTGAGAGAGAGATTCTAATATATTTGAAACTTGCATAACAAATTTAAGAGGCTGCTCCAGGCTTCATTGGCATTTTTCTTTGCCAAATTCCTTGATTCTGATGTTTGCCTCTTTTGAATCAGTTCAAATTCTCTTGTTTAATGTTAATTCATGGCGCTCTCTCTCTCTCTCTTTATACAAAAATATTATCTCTCTAGATCTCATAAAAAGTTTATATAAGGGCGAGGCCCTAAACAATTAAATTAAGACGCACCTTAACAATTTACTATATGAGATTGTTTTGATGCTAAAAAGCCCTCAATTCCATAATCTCGACCTATACATGAGACTTGTAATGTATCATCTAGACTGTCGATTTTCAAGATTTTTCAGTGTTAATAGATTTGCTCGATCTACACTATTCTTGAATATTTAAAATTTATAACTAGAGACGAAAATAAATTTTCCGGCCTTGAGAAGATTTTTGATACGGAAACGTCATATTTCGGCACTATTTAAAGGTGTTCCTTACTTTGATTGTTTGGAGTCTCAGCTTTATACAAACTACACTGGCTTTTGCTAAGAATACCTCTCTCTATCTCTTATTGTTGTCTTTTATGAGAACTGCCCTGTTTCTTACTCTGAGTTTTCCTTGAGAATTAACTCCCTTTCTGTGAAAAGAATGGTCTCTCTCTAGCTCCAACAGGCAGTTTTTTTTATGAAAGTGAGAATGCCTCGTTGTCTCTCCGTTGCTTTCAATGGATGTTTTTTCGTGAAAATCTTTCCCCCTCTCTCCGGTTTTTCAATAAATGCCTATTTGTTTCACCATTGCTCTAAATGGATTGTTTTTCCATGAAAATGAATACAATCTCACTCTCTCTCATGAAAATGACTATAATCTCTTGGGGGTGTTTTTGACAAAGGATGACGATTCTATTGGGCTAGGCTTTATAGAAACAAAATAAAACCTCCCCTCAAATCCACATCCGGAAAGTCCTTAGGGCATCAAAAGTCTTCATGATGGCTTTAAAATCGATTTTCAACACCGACAATAAATTCTGAAACTAAAAAATTGGTATAGATCCTAACTCTTATTTTCAGGGGGAAATGGATTGTCTAGATGATTTGTTGCAATATACACTATTTTTAGAACTTAAAATCTTCTTTTTCTTTTTTTTATAACCATAATGTTCAAGTTGAGATGATTGATTTAAATATTTTTTAACACTTAAATTACAATTTTTGATGAATTATGAGGTGAGGCTTTACTTATTTTGATAGGGCTTCTGCCCTATCAAAACAAACCATTTTCCTTTGAACAAATTGTTTTTTTTATTTTTCTCTCCTTACCCCAAGATTCTAGAGAGAGACGGTAAATGTGTTCTCTCGTAGCAAAGTGGTTATTTGCATTTAGGGGGTTCGGATTGGGTCGGGTATTTTGGTCGATGCCGATCCAGACCTGATCCAACTAATTATATGTTCGACCCAGAACTAATCTAGGGTCGGTCCGGGTTCGGGTCTTGGGTGGAGCTTGGGAATGGAAATAAAATATATATAGCAACATTTTATATACTTATTAGGGTTTTGTTAAGCTGTTGTATACCCTTAAATTTCTCAACATGTTTAGACATGTAGATACTTTTGAATTGTAATACAAAATTTTTCAAGTAAAGGTAGTTTTGGTCATTTAGAATGATAGAGTGAATATTTCTATAAAAAAAATAGTGGTATTGTATTAGTAGTTGAAAAACAATTAATACATACACCATGGCTGTTGTGTCATTATCCAATATTGTTAATGATTGTTTTTGTTTATATTAGGAATTTTTGCTTTATTCTTGACTAATTATTTAAAATACCCCTAAATAAAAAATTACAACACTATAGAATAAGAGCATCTAAGTGTTAAAAAATGATCATGACATTAAAGGTATACACCATCAAATAATGTAGCCTAACAAAACCCTACTTAATATTAGTAATCGATACTAATATATAACAGTTGGGTTGGATTGACACTGACCCAACTCGACAAGATCTAAACCAAACCTCTCAAGTTTGAAATATGGGCCTAGACTCTAACCTAGTCAAGTTGGCCCACCAAGTTCACATTTCGACCCGACCCGTACCCACCTCTATATGCCCTTCTTGAAATCACCTAAAAGACACCTAAGGGAGGTCCACAATCAAAATACAAAGGACTTGACAATCGACAATATTTTAACAAAAACATTTTGGAATTTGTTTTAATTGGTCTTTAAATCTTTGTTTGAAACCGGGGCCGACAATTTTTTTTTTTTTTTAAGATCTTCAAATCGGCATTTTAAGATAATTTGGAAAAATAATAATTCATGAACACTAATAATCCCAAAAAAATGATGAGCACCAATATAATTAAAAAGAGTAGCATCAAAATTCATATCATAGAGACCATAATTTGACAGAAAATATTTCTGAGCATTAATAAACCCACAAACAAATTATGAGCACCAGTAGAACAAAAAAGAGTAGCATCAACAATGAATGCACATAAATCAGAAAAATTGGACAAAAAATATTGGTGAGTTCTAATAATTCCACATAAGAATTGATGCACGCACATCAAATTTAAAAGAAGAAATATATAATGCAAAAAGGGTTAAAGAAATTAAAACTTTTTTTTAATGTCCAAGAAATTAAACCCTACCTTGTTAGAACATGAGATGAAGGTTTTCTTTTTTAATGGCAAGCCCACGTCACACAAAATAATACCAATAACTCATGCTAATTGATCGCGGAAAGAATCCATGCTAATTAGGATAAATGGGGCGCACTACCCTGCCCATAACATAACATAAAATTCCAACTTAACTCCCGTAACAATAATTTAAACCCACTTTAATCCGTTTCCACTTATTAACCCAAATTGACTAAAATCAAATAAAAATTATGACACGGTTTTTATGAGTCCACGGACTCACATGTCAAAATGCGGGCTCTTCAATTATTTTTGAAATAAAATTTGATCCTAATTGTTAGAGAACATATAATGTTTAACATGGACAGTATTAATTTATAAAGACATATAAATTTAAAAAACTAGAAATTATACTTTTTGGAGAAAAAAATTGAACCATTGATTTTACTTTTTTTTTTTTTTGAGGACTGTTATTTATGGGTAATAAGTGTGCACTTGGGTACCAACCAATTTTCCTAATTTTAAAAAAAAATATTCAGGCCATCTCCCTAATTGGCTTGAACATAATATTCATACCCTAAAAAACATACATCACAAAAAAATTGATAAAAAATGAAATTCAAAGAGATTGGATAATTCTACAAAAAATTGACAAGTATATCATCATCATCAAAGCCTTTTCCCAATTAATTGGGGTGACAAATTGATGAAGGCATATATCACAATAATTCAAACAAGAAAAGAAAATCAAAGAGCAGTAGGAATCGAACAAAAAATTGCTGAACACCAATAAAATAGTTTGGAGATGTAAATCAAGGAGGCAAACCTTGTATGGCACGTGGGCTAGGACAGAAAGCCATGAAACCAAAAAATCAAAAGCTTTTGTCTATAGAGATGAAGCTGAGAGAGAGAGGGACGGAGACAGGGGGAGTATAATACCGAATGAATTGTAAAAGGAGTTGAAGGGCCTTTAAATGATGAAAAGGAAGACATGGATCCCATGCGTCAATCTCTTTTGTTATAGGTCATCTAAGTTGGTTATGAAATGGAGTCCTAAAAGGTTTAGGTTTAATGCTTAACAGAGTCATACTAGGATTTATCTTACTGAATTCTCTAATAAATATTTGAATATGCATAAATAGGATATTGACATATAAATTTTCAATTAAATGTACAAATATTCATAAATTAGATATTATATAAATTTTCAATTATGTCCAATCATGAATCTAAATCTTGCTTCTCTACTATTTTTCCTATTAGAAATTCAAATAGAGAATACAGCTTTTATTTGTAGTAGTTAGTTTTAGTGTAGCAATTTTAAACAATTATCAACAAAAGGGAAAAAGAAATTGCATGAAATTAAAAGATTTGGATTAAATTGCATATTAGTCTCTCTTTAAGAAAGGGAGACACAAGCAAATTTTAGTTATCTTTTCATTGTGTAGAAAGATACAAGATAACAAAAAGTTTTAATATTATATTAGAAATAATTAAATTTTACCAAATGGATAGGCAGAACACTCACAAGCACCTATTGTAGGGATAGGCGGAACACTGACGGGCACCTAGGAGCTCAGCAACATGGAGGGTGTCTCTGTAGCGGTCACATACTTCTCGTGTCCAGCTGTAGTAGTCCCGAATGAAACTGGTATCCCCTACGCATTGAAATTCCTCTTCATGCCATTTGACTTATCATAAAACGAGTGGCCTAGAAAAGGGAACGACCCTGAACTAGTGGCATTTTTATGTGCAAATTGGAGAAGTAGATATTTTTGGCTCGAACCCTGATGGGATCGATGGGTGATCTCTCCGCATTCTGCGGAGTCTACCAAGAAATTAATAAAGGCGGGCCACTAATGCTCCATCAGGTATTAGCCATCATCGTCACATATGGGGTCGTGGCGAGGGAACTCGACACCGATAAAAAATGGATTTTAAAAAATTGATTTGTGCCCAAAAGTATTTTTAAACTTTCTAAAGAGAATCGTGAAAATGTAAAAATAAGTATTCACGGGTAAAACACTTTTCAATATTTGCTAAAATGATAAAAACAATGAAAAACATATTACAAAACTGGGTTTTATATATTTTTTGAGTTTTCTTTTTTAATACCTAACCGGACTACCAAAACCGGATCGGCCAATGCCTCCTTCCAGTTTGACAGGCCCAGCTTGCAAGGTCTAGTGCATTAGATGTTAGTTGTACAATCCCGAGGTCTAGTGCACTAGATGTTAGTTGCACAATCCTTTACATCATAAACCGGATCGGCGAATGCTCGCTTCTGGCCCAACTTGACTGGCCCAGTTTGCGAGATCAGGTGCTCTAGAGGTTAGGTGCACAATAAAAGTAGATCAGGACGACAAGGAGCAAGCAAAACCTTACTGTTTTTTCTTGTCTTTTCTTTTTTTTTTTGGGTTTTTTCGGTTAAATTTTACTAAAATTATATGCCTGATAGAGAACATGAAAGCATAGCGCCTTAGTTACATTGAATCAATAAGCATAGCATAAAAGTGGATACAGATGAAGCATTTTATTGAACAATATCGCATAGCATTCTGATACAAATTGCTGCAATGAAAGAATGGCATACACATTACAATCGATGCTTTGAAAATTAAAAAGAAAACAAAACAAAAAATGAATGAGTTACTTCAAATCAAATCAATGAGAAACCAAAGTTGATTTGACTACTAAATCTCAGAACCTGGACATTATCATTTGGTATCCCCTGAATCCTCCTTATTCTTCTGGTCCTTTTTAGAGTTGAACTTGAAAGCCTTGGAAAAGAAATAATTCAAAGAATCAATTACAGAAGTTACAGAGAGAGAAAGGAAGATAAAATTAACAAAGAAAACAAAAAAGAAAAATGGGCACACATACCAACAATTTCTTCAAGCCATCTTTGATCTTCTGACACAAGCCCTTCTTCTCAGTCTCTTCAACCTCTCTCTCTCCTCCGCTTTCTGCACCATAGTTTACAACAGCCGCAACCTTAGCTTTCGCCTTCCCTTTTCCACGTTTCCAATTCCTTTTAGCGCCTTTCCATCCCCAATTCATGGGCAACATTTTCCAAAGCGCCTTCTGGTTTTCAGTTTCACTGGGGGGAGCCATTCTCTCAGATGGGCTTCTTTCTCTGTCACTTTCTCTCTCAAGAATTTCAAAGAAAAACACCAAATTTTCGTTGCTCAGTCTTAAGGCTGTCTTGGTCTATAGGTTTAGGTTGGGCTCTCTCTCTAAGATTAGCAGAGGAGCAAATCCAGAAGCTGAAATGTATTGTAATGGCTCAGTAATCAGTGTTGTTGGGTTTGGGCGGGCTAAGAACCAGAAAGGTGTCGATCCAAACTCCCTTCCTCCCTGGCAAAGAACCCCAGATGGGGAAACCACTACTCTGATTGGGTTCTTTATGCCAAGAATGTTCTCTCTCTCTCTACGTATTTCAACAGAGAGAGCCCCAAATGTCGAAGAGTTGTGCCACTTTTTTATTGCTCTGATCTCTCTATAATTTCCAGGAATTCTGTTGTTTCAGTTCTCAGTATCTCTCTCCCTCTCTCTCTCTTTCAGTTCTCACTCTTTCTGTATCTCTCTCCCTCTCTCTCTAAAATGTCCAAGGATTACTCTCCTCTGTCTCTCTCTTCAGGAATGCTAGGAAAGAGAAATCAACACAAACTATGCTTCTCTCTGCACTCTTATAAGCTCTACAATGGCATTGCTTTTGGTCATTTTCGGGATTAAGGGCGCGGTTCGGAAGTGGGAGATCCAAAGTCACACGCCCACATTTCTTAGTCCTACACCAACCTGTAATTTAGAACTTAGGCTTCCAATAGCTACTAACGTCAGAAGAAGGTTAGATATACAAGCTACCCTTCCATATGCATATGCCTATTTGTAGGAGAGGAAACCAAAAAATAAAAATAAAAATAAAAATAAAAATAAATAAAATTAGATGTACCAGCTACCTCTTCCATAAGCCTTAAAGATTTTGAGCATTTCCTCCCCTTATACATTTTTAGTAATACGCATTAATATCTTTCGGATTTGACATCTTCAAAATAGTATGGACCTGGCCAAATCCCCATGTGTAAAAATGCGGGCTTTTTAATAAATCTATTTTTGAGATGGATTTTAAGACTTAATTTTTAAGGTACATCTAATCTCTAACATGGAGATCATGAATATGAAAAATAAATAAAATTTAATACTAAAAATAATGATTCTAGTAAGATAACATTTGGATAGTTAGTTTTCATTGTTTTTAGATGGAACACCTACTTGGATCCATATTTATGATGGATGCTTTACACTTTATAGACGGCAGATGTAGCAATGCACTCCAACCAGCATGAATCAATTTTCCTAGTAATAAACCACATGATGAAGTAGATTTTAAAGGTGAGGTATATAGAAGGTGCTCACCTTATACTATACAAGTAAGGTGCACCATTAATTTTAGCAAAAGATGTAGTTTTGGTATTCGAAACCTTATGTGCCTTTAAATTCTATGTTCAAGCTTAATTATGAAATTTTAAATTTCAAATATGGTGCATATAGCGTATTGATAAATACTACAAATCTTAAAAATAGACATTCTAGATAACTTCTTACATGATGTACTATTTTTTGTATTTAAAAAAAAAAAAAAAGGTTAACATGATCAATTGGAAAGTTTTGCAACTTCGGAGCACTCTTTTCTACTATCTACTAGATTTTATGGTGCACCTTGCTTCTATAATATAAGATTGCTACCATATATAAACTTTTCTAAATTTTTCTTGTTCTTTTTTTTTTTGTAAAAAAGTAACTTTTTTCATTTATCACTAAAACCAGATACAGTAATGCACAGTTTCAAAAAAACTGGCAACTATTACATAAAAAAAAAAAACAACAAAGTACCTAAAGTAAATCAAACAATAGTTAAAGCATTACCAGAAACTCCTACCTTCACAAGATTGTCAGCCTTGATATTGCTCTCTCTAAACACATGTTTAAAAGAAAAATGCAACTCCTTGCATACATCAATCAATTCACAAATCAGACAATATAATTTCCATGGAAATTTTGTCTCCCATTTAATGCACTTCACAATATTCATTGAGTCCCCTTCAATTGCAGTAGGCATACCAAATTTGTTGTTCCACAAATTTCTTTATGCCAAGAATGTTCTCTCTCTCTCTCTATATATATGTATTTCAATAGAGAGAGCCCCCAAATGTTCAAGAGTTTTGCCACTTTTTTTTTACTGATTGCTCTATAATTTCTAAGAATTCAGTATTTCAGCTTTCAATATCTCTCTCCCTATCTCTCTGTTTCAGTTCTCACTCTTTCTATATCTCTCTCCCTCTCTCTCTCTCTACTAAATGTCAGATCTGTCTTCACAGAAGTACTACTCTCTCTCTCTCTCTCTCTCTCTCTCTCTTCAAGAATGCTACAAAAGAGAAATCAACACAAACTATTCTTCTCTCTCTCCACTCTTATAAGCTCTGCAAACACATTGCATTTGGTCATTTTCGGGATTAAGGATGTTTATTTGGTAAAAATTTTTAGAAGTGGGAGATCCAAAGTTACGCGCCCACATTTCTTAGTCCCACTGGAACTTGTAATTTAGAACTCAGGGCTTCCAATAGCTACTAATGTCATAAAAAAAGTTGGATATACAAGCTTCCCCTTCCATATGCATATGCCTATTTGTGGAAGAGGAAACTCAAAAATAAAGTTGGATACACAAGCTACCCCTTCCATATAGCTTAGAGATAGGTGCCCATCACACATATTGCATAAGCTGCATGTTACTATACAAACATATCACATCAAAAGTATATCAGGCAGCTGCCGGCACCATCATTCACACAGTAGGTGCCCATTCACATATCACATAAGCAGCATATTACTATGTGCATATATCATATCAAAGGCATATCAGGCAGCTGCCGACACCATCATTCACACAGTAGGTACCCGTTCACATATCACATAAGCAGCATATTACTATGCTCATATATCATATCAAAGGCATATCAGGCAGCTGTTGGCACCATCATTCACACAGTAGGTGCATTTCACAAATAGACAACTGCCAGTACCATCATTCATACAGTAGGTGCCCATACATATCACACAACATATGCCCATGAATCACATAACTGACTATAGAGGTCTATCACATAGCACTTATCGTAATCATAACATATCACATCACACTACCAATGGGAGACCTATTGCATAGTGTTTCACACATTCTTTATCATATCGTACTTTCATCTTATCATAGCGGGCTTTCATTTCATAACAAAGCACATATTCATTTCATAATAGGGCCAGTATTCCTTTCATAACAGAGCAAGTGTTCATTTCATAACAGAGAATGTATTTCTACATGTATTCACATCATAAATGAGCATATCACATTCTTATCATATCACGTCCCACTACCAATGTATGTCCCATTGCATAGTATTTCATATCACAGTCTTATCATAGCATATTTCACCACTAATGGATATCCCATTGCGTAGTGTTTCATATCACATTCTTATTATAACATATTCCACCACCAATGGATATCCCATTGCGTAGTGTTTCATTTCACATTCTTATCATAGGCATGTCTTATCAGAGCACGGTCTTATCAGAACATAGTTTTATCAGAGCATATTTTCATCAGAGTACAGTCTTATCATAACACAATTTATCAGAACACAGTCATATCATAACACAATTTTATCAGAACTCAATCTTATCAGAGCGCATTACGGCCATGCAATATGCACAAAGCATGCCGACAGAAGCGCATATCACTTAGCTTGCCTTAAAGTCATGCTCACATATCACCACTGAACATTTATCCTAGTCATGCCTGATTACAATTATATACATTTCATATTTCATAAGCATTCAATAATTTCTAAGCATTTACTATTTCATAAGTATTCACTATTTCATAAGCATTCGATAATTTATAAGCGTTCACTATTTCATAAGTATTCACTATTTCATAAGCATATCTTGTTACAATTATGCAAGCCCAATAGTTCATAACAGGACAGAAATTTTAGTAGGATAGCCTCTTAGAAAATTTGGCCTAACTTCCATTCCATAGATAATTTAGTCATGGTCCTAAAACCAATTTGAAAATAGACTTATCTACCTTTCTTTTAGAAGTGGTGTGACCTTAATCAGAGACATATTGGTTAGTGAACAACCTTCCATAATACATGCAATAGTTCTAAAAATTTACGACAACTCACAATAGTGACATAGTTATAGTTACAGAGACATAATTTCCAAATTATAAGGAATTTCAATATGGTGTCAAAACAAAATTTGAAGTAGACATGTCCATATTCTATTTAAAAGCGGTTTGATGTTATTTGGACACTATTTAGTCAGTCAAACATTCAGTATAAAATAAGCAACAGTTCTAGAAATTTCACAGCAAAGGTTTGGCACACCTCATAAAATAATCAACAACTTTCAAACTAAAATGGATAGTAATACAAAGCCTTTTTCATCTTAATTTAGACATGCAGGGGTACTCTTCCACAGATTTTCCTGACCAACCGAGTTATTTTCAACACTAAATTCCTCTTGCCAATGAGGACTACAATTCTGTAATAATAGTGCACAAACAACATAATTTCACTAGCATGCAGCCATATTCCTATCAAAATCGCACTTATATTGTGCCAAATTTTCATGCTTTAATCAGAACTATAAAAACATGAATGTTAGATCCACTTACATGTGCTCAAATGTGTTCTAAAATACCCCACACAGGTCACATCCAAGCTCCTCAATAATGGTCCGAAGGCGTGAAAGCTCTAAGTATTGAGAATGGGTTCTCATGGGTGAGAGTAAGAACAAAGGCTCAGGAGAGCGGAGAAGGGTAAATAAGTCAAGAGTGGGAGGTGGCAGCTTAGATTTACCACATGGCACACACTATGTCATGCAATTGAACAAGTGGCATACAAAACAACATGCAATAGACAAGTGGTACCTAAGGGCATGCATGGGCTCGGTAGGGTCGCACACGGCGACATCGCACCTTGCACGCACAACGGCCCTCTCTCCTTGCTTGCACGGCGGTTGGCCTTCTCGAATAGGTATGGTGTCTGACCTCTCTTTCACGCACGATGGCTGACCCTCTCTTTCACACACGACGGTAACCTTTTACATGCATGGTAGCTGGTCCTCTCATTCACGCACGACGGCTGGCCCTCTCTTTAATACACGACAGTAAACTCTTATACGCATGGTGGCTACATCACACGCATGTCAGCTACATGCACGGTGGCTATCTCTCCTTCACGCACGACGACTTCCTCTTACTGCCACATGTGTTCATTTTCTCCTGCTCTTACTGTCGTGTGCACTCTCACTCTCTCTCGTCTTCTCTTCACTACAGCGCGTGCTACTAAGCCCAGAAAATCTGGGTCATTATATCATCCCCCCTTTAAAAAATATTTTGTCCTTAAAATCATATATCTGCTAATCAGCTAACAGGGGGTTCGACAATGACATTCTTCTCCAAACAATCTGCTGACGCACGATCACACAACCAACCTATGCCTAGGGGGCGTCCAAAATCCTAAACATCCAAGAGAATCAAATTTATGGGCAACGCTCTACCTCCCAATCGTAACTCACAGTACTTAAACTCTGAGCCAGTCACTAGCGAGTCCCCTAAAAAGGTGTGCACATGGTAAGGTATGATCGAGAGATACAGATTCAAAGTTTAAGTGACATGCAAAATGTGATGCTATAACAAAGCAAGAAGGTAATCAAGATCAAACAAAATTCTAGCTTCTCTACCACAAAAAAGAGCTTACCTCTTATCATTGAAGTAGACGACTTGGCCTCTTGCTCCATAGGTGTAAATACCCGACCTAGAGTCTTTAGTCTATCTTTTGGCTTCGTCACAGGGCAATCCTTGATCAGGTGGCCAGGCTTGCCACATCAATAACGCGTTCTCGGCTTCTTATAGCATTCAGCCACAGAGTGGTTGTTTGTCCCACAATGTGAACATGCCAAGTGTCGGTTATCCCTTACATCGTCTATAAAGGTCTCATGTTGTCCTGATTTACTCCTCCCCTAAATTCTCTCCTAAGAGGCGGCCGAGCCTTCTCTTCAAAACTTTGAGACGGTGTGGACCTTACTTTTCCTTCTCTCCTCAGCTGAAACTCCTCACAATCTCTCTCTATCTTCATAGCGAGGTCTACTAACGGGGAGAATGTGTTGAGATGGGCTGATATTACTCTCCTTCCGATATCTGGCCGGAGGCCTCTTTCAAACTTGCTTACCTTGTGCGCTTATATATTGAGGATGTGAGGCGTGTACTAAAAGAGCTTTGCAAACTTGGCTATGTATTGCTCCACTGACAGTCTTCCTTGTTGCAGCTCAATAGATTCTTCTTCCTCTTTGGGACAGACTCGGGAAAATATTTCTCGTCAAATGTTACTAGGAAGTTCTCTCAAGTGGCCTCAGTCACTGTCTCCCTCCAGGCTTGTTTTATCGAGCTCCACCAATGCTCGGCTTCCCCTTCCAGCATAAAAGTTCCTAATCTGGCTTTCCCTAATCTGGCTTTCTACTCATCCGAGCAGTGCAAAACATCCAAAATCTTCTCCACTTGCCTCCTCTATCTTTCGGCTTTCTCTATTCCCCCATGCCCCAAAAATGCTGGAGGTGCTAGCCTCCTAAATTTCTCAATTCATCCATTATCAGTCTGGTTTGGGGCAGGGGTAGCTGGGGCTAGTATATGGTCTTTCATAATTTGGGTCATAACCCGAGTGTTCTAAAGAACTCTTCGAAGGCCTCCGTGTTTTCATTACTGGACTTTGCATTGTTGGCACGAGTCCTCGTCATCTTGACTTAAAACAGGAACACCCAGTTACTAACCTATCCAAAACCACTCTAAGGACATTTCTAGAACTCTATAGGCCAAGAATCCTATCCCGGTTGCTCTGATACCATAACTGTCATGACCCCAACCCCTAACCCCCTATCGTACTAGCCGGAGGGTTATAGAGTGAGGGATCACGACTCGAGGTAGAGAATGCCACTCAGGTGGGAGTGAGCTCAACACATTTGAAAAGAAGGAAATCAGAGCAAACCATAAAAGAAAGCAAAAACTTCCACTAAAATTATAACAAAAGCTGGATAAATTAAAACCAAAAGTCATATACAAAAGTTATATACAAAATCCATAACATTACAATTTGTCCAAGGCATCAAAGGCCCATCAATAAAATACATAACTTCACCATAAAACAACTATATGGCCAACTGCCATCTAACATCTACAATCAAGAAGGAAGTTCTCTCGTCGAGCGTAGACCTTCAATCTGCCAGTCACGATCACCATCCATTCGTCCTCAACCTGCGGCTATTAATCTACAAGGATGAGAGGAAACATAATGAGATATAAAGCCCAGTAAGTAGATCCAGTATCATGCATCCCTGTCTATACACGGTGGCTCATGGTTATACTCAAGATTCATGTAAGTATCAACATAGAGTCATATATCACAATTGTATTAGCTGTATGTAGTGAGTGAATTTCTTTTATGGTGGAGCAATCCCAAACAGCTATCAGATCTCATATGAACTAGTAATTTATTACTTCCCTTCATCATAACAAATAATATAATTACCAGTAGACAAGTACAACAGCCATAAACATAATTAACAGATACTAACCAACTCACTCCCTAAATCACCTACTCCCAAAGTAGAAGCTCTATTCATCAGGCCAAGCCATTCACATTTCTTAAGACTTCTACCATCACTCAGGAGAGAAGATAATAACAATGAGTAATCCCATTCATAATGCCTTCACACACACGCATACAGTCCCCAGCGCGCTTTGGGGTTTTTGATAGGCTTATGCCATGCAAGACATGTAATTCTCTCTTTTATCATTTCATAGAAATTTTGGGGGGTGCGACCCTCCCAACCCACTCTTCCTAACTCCCTTTCCTATCATAGAGGGTTAGGGAAATATGGTAGCTGGAGGCACCATTATTCACACAGTAGGTGTCCTGCCCAGCAAGCAGCTGCCAACACTATCATTCACACAATAGGTGTCCATTCACATATATCACATAAGTTGTATGTTACTATGCGTACATATCACATCAGAAGTATATCAGGTAATTGCTGACACCATCATGCACACAATAGGTGCCCGCTCACATATCACACAAGCAACATATTACTATGTGCATATATCATATCAAAGGTATATCAGGCAGCTACCGGCACCACCATTCACACAGTAGGTGCCCGTTCACATATCACATAAGCAACATATTACTATACGCATATATCATATCAAAGGCATATCAGGCAGCTGCCGGCACCATCATTCACACAGTAGGTGCTTTTCACAAACAGACAGCTGCAAACACCATCATTCACACAGTAGATGGTCATACATATCACACAGCCTATGCCCATGAATCACATAGTTGATCACACAGGTCTATCACATAGCACTTATCATAATCATAACATATCACATCACACTACCAATGAGAGACCCATTGCATAGTGTTTCACACATTACTTATCATATCATACTTTCATCATATCATAACGGGCTTTCATTTCATAACAAAGAACATATTCATTTCATAATAAGGCCAGTATTTCTTTCATAACAGAGCAGGTGTTCATTTCATAATAGAGCAGATGTTCATTTCATTACAGAGCATGTATTTCTACATGTATTCACATCATAACAGAGCATATCACATTCTTATCATATCAGGTCCTATTACCAATGGGTGTTCCATTGCATAGTATTTCATATCACATTCTTATAATAACAGATTCCACCAACAATGGATGTCCCATTGTGTAGCGTTTCATATCACATTCTTATTATAACAGATTCCAGCACCAATGGATGTCCCATTGCATAGTGTTTTATATCACATTCTTATCATATGCATGACTTATCAAAGCACAGTCTTATCAGAACGCAGTTTTATCATAACATATTTTCATCAGAGTACAATCTTATCAGAAGTATGCCGACATACTTAGCTTATCAGAAGTATGCAATATGCTCAAAGTATGCCGACATAATTTCATATCACTTAGCTTGCCTTAAAGTCATGCTCACATATCACCACTGAACATGTATCCCAGTCACGCCTTATTACAATTATGTACATTTCATATTTCATAAGCATTCAATAATTTATAAGAGTTCACTATTTCATAAGCATTCAATAATTTATAAGTGTTTACTATTTCATAAGTATTCACTATTTCATAAGCATGTCTTGTTACAATTATGCAAGGCAAATAGTTCATAACATGACAAAAATTTTAGTAGGATAGCCTCTTAGAAAATTTGGCCTAACTTCCACTCCATAGAGAATTTAGTCATGGTCCCAAAGCTAATTTGAAAATAGATTCATCTACCTTTCTTTTAGAAGTGGTTTGACCTTAATCAGAGACATAATCATCAGTGAACAACCTTCCATAAAACATAGTAGTTCTAGAAATTCACTGCAACTCACAACAGTGATGTATTCATATAAAAAGGATATAAGTTCCAAAATATAAGGAATTTTGATATGGTGGAAAAACAAAATTTGAAATAAACACATTCCTATTTCATTTAAAAGTGGTTTGAAGTCATTTGGACACTATTTGGTCAGTCTAATGTTCAGTACAAAATGAACAACTGTTCTAGAAATTACTGCAACTGATAATAGTGACATGTCTACACAACCAAAGGCATATTTCTTAATCCATAAAGAATTTTGACATAGTTTCATAACCAAGATCAAAGTGGGCACACCCACCATTCATGTAAAAGTAGTTTGAAGTTATTTGGACACTATTTGATTAGCCAAAAGTTCAATATAAAATGAATAACAGTTATGGAAATTTCACAGCAAAGTTTTGGCACACCTCATAATATAATCACAACTTTCAATCTAAAATGGATATAATACAAAACCTTTTTCATCTTAATTTTGACATGTAGGGACTCTTCTGTAGATTTTCATTACCAATAGAGTTATTTTCTGCACTAAATTCCTCATGACAATGAGGACCACAATTCTGTAATAACTGTGCACAAACAACACAAGTTCACTAGCATGCAGCCATATTCCTATCAAAATCGTACTTATACTTTGCTAAATTTTCATTCTTTAATCAGAAATATAGAAACATGAATGTTAGATCCACTTACATGTGCTCGAATGTGTCACAAAATCCCCCACATAGGTCACTTCCACGCTCCTCAACAATGGTCCCAAGGGTTGAAAGCTCTAAGTGTTGAGAATGGGTTCTCAAGGGTGAGAGGAGCAAAGGCTCGAGAGAGGGGGAGAAGAGGTTTAAATATGCCAATAGCAGGAGGTGGCGGCTCGGATTTGCCACGTTGCACACATTGTGTCATGCAATTGAACAAGTGGCATACAAAACTGCTCGCAACAGACAAGTGGCACCTAGGGGCATGCATGGGCTCGGCAGGGTCGCACACAACGGCCCTCTCTCCTTGCACGCACGGCAGCTGGCCTTGCCGTTCACGCACGACGGTTTGCCCTCTCTTTCACGCATGGCGGTAACCTTTTACACACACGACGACTATCTCTCCTTCACGGTGGCTTCCTCTGACTGCTGCGCGAGTTCATTTCCTCATGCTCTTACTGCCGTGTGCGCTCGCTCTCACTCTCTCTCTTCTTCTCTTCACTATCATGTGTGCTACTAAACCTAAAAAATCTGGGTCGTTACACATAAAATTTACCATTTTTACTAGGTTCCCAATTAACTTTATCCTCCAACTCAGGATGATAATAAATTTTTTTAAGAAGATCCAGACATTGCATATATTCGTTCACAACCTCATTACTAACTGTTCTATAAGAACAAACTATATCCCAATTTAAAGTGAAACTATTACCTTTGACCATCTCATAAACAAATTTACTTTTCGAAGTAACTTTAGCAAAAAGAAGAGGAACTTGAATCTTAAGAGCAGAATGACCAATCCATTTTTGCTACAAAAAGTTAACATTGTCAACTTTTCCTACTATATTTCTCATATTACCTAAAAAGAAGATTCTATGGCCTAGTATTTCTTTCCAAATGGATGATATACCTTTCTTCCTTAAACCTTTTGCCATAAATACCATGCTCAATATCCTCCTCATACTTCTCCCCTAAAATCCTGTGCCATAACTGATTCTTTTCTGTTACACATCTCCACCACTATTTAGTTAACTAAGCAGTATTCATAATCTGCATCTGTTTAATATCGAAACCCCCTTCATCCATTGGAGTGCACACTTTATCGCATTTAACAAGACTGTATTTCTTCTTGCCATTCTGCTCCCCCCACAAAAACCTTCTCATCAAGTCCTCAATCGTTTTTTGCCACACCTCTCGATATTTTAAACAAAGACATAAAGTATATTGATAAATTTGTTACCACAGCCTTTATCAGTGTAATTCTGCCCCTCAAAGACAAAAGTCCAAATTTCCAAGAGTCTAACTTATATTGGATTCTTTGAATGACTGGATCCCACAAAGCCACCCTATTGTAGCTATCTGACAGTGATAAACCCAAATATCTAACTGGAAATCTACCCACTTCACAATTCATAGAATCAACAAACTGTCTGACTTTGCTGTCCTCATAAGCAACATCAATAATATGTGTTTTGTTCAAATTTACCTTCTGCCCTGTTAACACTTCAAAAACTCTAAAAAATATCTTTAATACTGTGATTTGAGCCTTATTAGCACCACAGAATTAACGTATCATTTGCATACTGCAAATGTGATACATTAGTCCCATTATTCTTAACCTGAAAACCACTTAACAGACATTTTTCAACCACCGAAGATAACATCACATCGAAAACTTCTCCCATAATTGTATACAAAAGGGATACAATGGATCCACTTGACGAATCCCTCTTGGGGCTTTAAAAAATCCTTTCGGTTTACCATTAGAATTGAAAAATTAGTTGAGCTCAAATAACCTTCCACCCATTTTAAGCATTTATCTCCTTTCATGGTTCAATAAGATCTTTCATTCCACTTTATCATATGCCTCTTCAAGATCAATTTTGCATACAATACCTTCTTTCTTCTTAGCAATTCGGGAACTAATAACTTCTTGAGCACATAAAATACTATCCATGATTTGCCTATTTTGAATAACGGCTGATTGACCACCTTTAATCATCATAGGCAAAACACATTTAAGTCTCTTAGCTAAACATTTAGCAATGATTTTGTAAAGGCTGGATAGTAAACTAATAGGCCTAATGTCCCACAAACTTTCAATATTACTCTTCTTAGGTATAAGAGCAACAAAAGTAGAATTAATGCTAATGTTTAACACACATCTGTCATGAAATTTAGTAATCATCTTACACACATCAGTTTTGACAATATCCCAATATTGCTGAAAAAAAACCTAATGGAAAACCATCAGGCCCAGGAGCCCAATCACCTGCAAGACTGAAAACAACTTCTTTAAGTTCATTTTCAATGAAGATTCTTTCAAGCCATACACAACTCTCATTACTTATGGAAAGGTATTTGATTGAAATTTTATTTAGGAACCTCAATATACGTAAAAGCATCCTGAAATTGCTTTACAATAGCATTTTGCAATCCTATCTCATCCCCCTCCATCATCCCTTCAATCTTAAGCCCTTGAATACTATTTGATCTTTTCCTTGTATTTGGAGTTGCATGGAAAGACCTAGTATTCAAGTATCCCTCTTTAAGCCATTTGAATCTTGCCCTCTGTTTCCAAGGTATTTCATCAGCCCAAATCCAACCATGTAGTTCAGTCATCAACGTGCTTCGAATCAACATATCTTCCCTTACAGCAACACTCGAATTGAGCTCCTTTCCATCTACACATTGAATTTTCTCCCTCTCCTTTCCTCTTATAATTCACCTTATGCACTTTTCTCCAATCTAATAAATCCTTCTTCACTCTTTGCATTTTCTTGGCAACCACATAACCTGACCACCCATGAACATATTTGCTTTTTCAAGCATCTCTAACCATCTCAGTCATAGCCTGCTCTTGACTCCAATCCATTTCAAATTTAAAATAACCTCTACCCCTTGTCAAAATCTCATTTTCCCAAATTAATGGAATGTGGTCAGATGACATTTGTGTAGAGTTAGCTCAAAGGGAATGACTCTACCCACTCCATAGTAACCAAAAGGGAAAAGTTTATATAAGGTTGCAACCCTAAAATGTAGAAGTATAGATGAATCTCAAAAATCCATCGCAAAAGGTTGTTTTAATGTTGAAAGACCCTCTAATTGATCATCTCGACATCAAGATGTATGAATGCGTAAAAAAATGTATTTTGAGTCGCAAAAATAGTGCATCTTGAAACACATAATGTAGACTGTCCATTTTCAAGATTTTCACATGTTTATAGATCTACATGATTTTAACCATTTTTGGAGTTTAAAATTTTATAATTAGATATGAAAATACATTTTTAGATAATACTAAGATTGTTTTTACACCAAAATTATATGTTATAATAAAATTTCGAGGTGCGGCTTAATTGGATTGTTTAATTGGGTTCTCATTAAAAATCCTAATTTTTAAGTTTTTTTTTTTTTTTTTATAGAATCCCTTTTTTTTTTTTATAGAATACCTTTTTTGCTTTTTTAATAAAATACCATTTGCCTTTTTTGTTTTTTTATAGAATAGCTTTTGCCTTTTCTGTTTTTTTTATAGAATACATTTTTGCCTTAATTGGATTGTTTAATTGGGTTCTCCTTGAAAATCATACTTTTTAATTTTTAATTTTATTTATTTTTATTTGTTTGTAGAATACTTATTTTTGAATTTTTTTTAGGGTGTGGTTTCAATGAGGTTGCAACCTTAAACAATCCATTTAAGGTACACCTTCAAATTCATAACATATAATTTCGATTGAAATATTATTAAGATTATCTCAAGATCTATTTTCATATCTAATTATAAAATTTTTAACTCCAAAAATGATTAAAATCAAGCAGATTTATAAAGATATGAAAATCTTTAAAATGGATGGTCTAGATAATATGTTGTAAGATGTATCATTTCATACATCTTATCGAGATAATCAATTAGATTTTTTTATAGATTTTATTTTTATAGATTTTTTGTATTTTTTATAGAATATCTTGATAGTTCTATATTTTCTATATTTTTTGTTTTTTTTTATAGAAAACCTTCATGGTTTTGCGAGAGAAAGAGAGGAGCGTGCCGTCGAAGGCGTAAAGTAAGATTTTTTGTTTTTTATAGAATACCTTCATGGTTTTGGGAGAGAAAGAGAGAAGAGCGTGCAGCCCAAGGCGTAAAGTAAGATTCGGACCCATGGCCTTAAAGCCCATGAACCACACGCTACCATAACAACACTTTATGCCGTCGTTAATACGGTCCGTCCATGGACAAATTTATGCAATTGGACGATTTTAAGGATGTGGTTTGCACACGGTTGCAACCTCAAATCGTCAAATTAAGGTGTCCCAAATTTTGTGATGAAATGCAATTTTGATGATAAACAGTCCTAGGGTGGTGTGAGGATCTATTTTTATCTTTAATAATTGCAAAATTTTAAACTTTAAACATGGTTCAAATAAAAAAATTTACTGTTCTATTCCATCTCTCTATTTTATTATTATTATTATTTTTTATTTTATTTTTTTTCCCTTGGTCTGATGTTTGTAGCAATGTATTACTTTTTTTATTTTAATTCTTTTTATTTTCTGTAGTTTGTAAGGTTATCCAATAGGTTGGAAGGATATTAGGGGTCCGTCCAATATTCCAAACATCGAACTACCTTAAACTTTACCATTCTTCCATATTGTCTTAGATCTCTGGATTTCAAAAAGAATTTGTTGGTCTGATGTTTATGACAATGATCCGCATGACGTATGATTTATGTAACATCAGACAACTTTTCCAATGAAACCCGATGTCTAGAACTTCTGACCATTATGCCTACTTCAAACTTTCACAGGACAAACAATATGATATTTCAAATATTGTATCGCTCATAATAGGGCTATCTGATATTCAAAACATCATATGACCCTTAAGATACTTCTACATCACACCCTACATATTAAAAAATAAAAAAACATAACATAAAAAAGTAATTTGAAGTTACAAATATTGTATCCAGGGAAAAAATTAGAAAAAATTAATAAACATAAAAGAGCAGGATATCAGCGTAAAACATGAAAAAATTGGCCTATACCATAATACAACCAAAATATCACAGCATGCGCATAATTTTTCAAAAAAGCAATATCTCACCTTAGAACCTCATCCATACAGCACTTTGGGTACGAGAAACCTATATGATGATTTACAATGTACATTACTTTTCGGGGTCGAAATCTTTATTCTTTTCACATCTAATAGTCAATGTTGATATGATCAATTTGAAGGTTTTTTTATATTGAAATTATATTTTTTGGTGAGATTTGAGATGCAACTTTATTTTTTCCCTTAAGGTTGCACCTTTTAAACCTTTAGCTTATTTAAATCATTTGTTGCATACACATACTAGGTGAGTGCTTCCATATCAAAATCGTGTGGGATTTGGATATAAAAATTTCCGGATCATCTTTAGTCAAACTCAAGATGAAGTTAACAAAAAAAAAAAAAAAGGAAAA
>NW_006498246.1:481896-495926 GCF_000471905.2 Amborella trichopoda
TCAACTATTCCAACACATGGTCATGTATATTTTGTTGGATATTTCAATAGATATAGGTAAAATACTAAATAATTAATATCTAAACCATGTTTTGGTAAATTTTCTTATTTTTATCTTTTTTATTTAGAAGTGTTCAAAAGGTAATCAAAGATCAGTAAATTATCATTTAAAACGATAAATTTTGAGGGTACCTCGACCATGCGTCATGCGTCTTTTATTGTTTCCACAACCATAAATTTTTTTTTTCCCAATTAATATTCATTTGTATGTTTTTTGTTTATGGATGGGGTTTCTTCGAGTTCGCAGACTCATATGTACGTGTGCAGCCCCTCTCTAAAATTTAACTTAAAGATGAATTTTTATTTGAAATTTTAAAAAATCATCATGTAAGCCAAGCTGATCATAAATATGAAAAAAAGTAAGTTTTTTGAACTTTAAAATGTGCCTTTTTGGAGGATTTTTTGGCACCGTCATATTTGATTTGACTTCGTGCGCTTTGCACAATGTCCATCATAAAGCTGGAAGTTGAAGAGTCAGCTGGCGCAAGCACTTTTCCTTTGTTTATTTATTTAATTTTTAGATCAAGTGCGAGAATCATTAAGGTAATGAAAGGTCACAACAAAAGAGAAAAAAGAAAGAGAAAGAAATACAAAAGGAAGCATAGGAACACAAAGAAAAGCCACCGTTCTTTAGGTCATGGCCCTCTTCGACAACAAGTCAACGTCAGAGTTGAAGCATCAGTCCACATGAAGGAATAACACATTACAACCCCTAAGAATGATAAAAATCCCATCCATAACAATACTAAGCCTCCAAGGAGTAGGATCCAGATTAATGAATCACCTTATAACATTGGTTGAATCTCCTTCAATAATAACCTTACAGTAGGATTGGTTGAGCTTAGACAACCCTATTTTCAGTGTCCAAAGCTCTGCTTCATTAATTTCACAAGAATGCATCCTCCCAAAATAGGACCATTGCATATTCCCATGGTGGTCCTAGATGAGTCCCTAAACCCAGAAAATTGTCCCCCTAACACTACCATCAAAATTGAATTTAACCCAACCATTAAAGTGGCTTAGTCTAAACCCTCCGAAAAGTGGATCTCCTTTGTTTATTTGTTTACTACTTTATTTCTTTATTATTTATATAGAAAGATTTGGTGACCAAAGCACCATGGAGATAAAATTAAATTGACACTAACGGGTTGTTTAGATACCTAGAATTTATTGCAAGGAAATCTATTATAAGGAAATCTAGCATTTTCAGTGTTTGGGTACACCTAAAGAGTA
This sequence comes from Amborella trichopoda, assembly GCF_000471905.2. Next base: position 483,189 of record NW_006498246.1, read on the forward strand.
AGGAAATGAAAATAGATTATGCCCCATTTCCCCATATATCATGAAAATTATTAAATGTGGGAAAGCTAGGAAATCAATTACGAGGCATGACGAGTAATTGTTTATGCGCCCTTTCCCCAAATCCCTTTGCTGCTAACTCAGCCTTTCTTTTATGTCCCTCGAAAATCAATTACGAGGCATGACGGGTAATTGTTTACACGTCTTTTCGCCAAATCCCTTCGCTGCTAACTTAGCCTTTTTTCTATGTCCCTCTTTGATCCTTCATTCTTTGTGCTCTCTCTCTCTCTCAGCAAGCTACGAGCAAATTTGCTACTTCTCTCTCTCTCTCTCTCTCTCTCTCTCTCTCTCTCTCTCTCTCTCTCTCTCTTTCTCGGAGGAACAAATTGGGAGCAACCTAGAGCAAAACTGTTGCTTTTCTCTCTCTCTTGGAGCAACATCTCTCACCTTATTCGAAGTTAGGATCTGTCTCTCTTACCGTGCTCAAGAAAGAGCAATTTCTCACTCTCTCTGTTAAAAAATTAAGGTTTTACCTATTTTTCTATGACATAAATCTGCCCTAAAAAATTGAAAGCTTTCATTTTTTTTTCTAATGGCGTATAAAAGTAGGGTTTGGTGGGTAAAAGATTTTTGTAACAGTAAACATTTTACAGGCCAAAGGGGTTTATTTGAGTAGGTAAGATTATGTTGATTTGGTTCGTTCTTTGTTACTCTAGTTTCCATAAAATCAATAAAGTTACAGGTTGATTTGGCTCGTTCTTGTTATTTTATTTTACATAAAATCAGTAATTATGAAAGGTTTCAGAAATCTTGATCATGGGGTTATCACACAGTAGTTACCAATATTTATTTCATAATGTCAATCGTTTTTCTTTTTGGGTTGTGGTTATATGAAAATTGATTTTTGTGTGTGGATATCTCTCTGTGGATTTTCTTTTGAGATTTTTGTATGATTCACCATTTGAAAATCTCTCTCTTGAGTTTTTGGAGCGCTTTTTCTGAATCTTGAAATGGGCTCTCTCTCTCTCTCTCTACAATATTTATAATCAAGGGGAACTACATGCTGCTAAAATTATCAGAGTATGATATATGATGTTGTTGAAGTTACCAATATTTATTTCATGACGTCATTTTTTTTTTTTTTTGGGTTGTGGTTATATGATAGTTGCTTTTTGTGTATGGATATCTCTCTGTGGATTTTCTGTTGAGATTTTTGTATAATTCATCATTTGGGAATCTCTCTCTTTAGTTTTTCCAGCTCTTTTCTGAATCCTTAAATGGGTTCTCTCTCTCTCTCTCTCTCTCTCTCTCTCTCTACAATTTAGGAAATTTATTTGGAGTTTAGGTTATATTTGATATGAACAACAATGAATTATTTTGAACTCTCTGATATGAATTTCGGTGTATTCTTTTTATAATCAAGGTGAGCTACATGCTGTTGAAATTATCAGAGTATGATACATGATCCTGTTGAAATTAAACAGCATATGATACATACTGCTTAAATTGATTTCTCTCTCTCTCTCTATACTTTAATTAGATTATATATTCTCTTTATGGAATTATATATTCTCTTTATGGATCGGTTATTGATAAGTTGTTTTGTGCAACCTTTTTTTTTCTAGGTTCTTTAACTTTTTCTTCCTTTATTGCAATTGAAATACATCTTTCATAAACTTTTAGGCATACCATGCAGCATCCTTCAAGTAGTTTTGTGTGTGTGTATGTGATTTAGTGCCCCACCAAGTTTGCAAAGTAGAGAAGGAAGAGCTTGGTGCTCTTAATATACCTTACTTACGATCATCCTCTCTATTGGAAAAGAGGCAATAAAATGAAAGTGTCTATAAATCATTACTAAAGCAAATATGTTGGTAGATTGGCGGGCTTCACATTGCTAGCTATTGATTATTAGTGGTTGATGACTAAGAAGATAAGTGCATGTACTATAGGAGCCATGTCTACAGTTTGTTAGTGGCTTTATATAGGAAAAAATACTTTTCTTTCGGGCAACTTGCATAAGGTCTACATGATACCTCTGTAGATACTTACTTTCTAATACATCTTTGGTTTGCAGATCCACAAGTCCTTTTTTATCCCTAATTCAAAATGTTATCTTTTTTTTTCTGGTTTGTATATATATATATCTTCTGTAATTGCTATTGGGATTTTCTTTAGGTCTTGTAGAGTGATCAATCTTTTCCCATGGTGAGTAACAATCAAAACCTCAAGCATGAAGTAAAGATAAAAATAGTTGGATCACTTGTTACACCTAGTAGTACTCTAGCTATATTTGGTACTATTCTAGTGACCTATGTGCATAAATCATCTGCACTAAAGTGTAATTCAAATTGGTATAAAGTACCATAAAACGATAATAAACTCCACTGAGGTGGACTGTCGAAACCAAATTAGAATGAGTAAAAGAACTTACTTTATCTTGAGGAGTATTCTTTTAGAGAGGAAATATCGCTGATATAATGGGGGTTTCATTTGATGAAAGCCACATTCTAAGCCATAACCTGAAGAACCGAAAGATTGGTCATGGGTTTGGTCACTCAGGAGAAACTATCAGTCGACACTTTAACCGAGTGTTGAATGTAGTCATAGGACATCACAAAAAATTCTTCAAACCAACTGAGTTGAAGATACCACCAGAAATCGCTTGTAAGAAGGGGGCGTTAGGTAATGCATATTAGTCATGCTTATTGTTTTTTACTTGATTAATATGGCATTCAGAAATATTTTAATTGCTTCTAAATAATAGGATTGTGTTGGAGCCATTGATGGCACTCATATCCCAGCAATTTGTTCTTGAGACATGTTATATACCACTATGAAATTCTAGAAATATGTGTGTTGTTGAAAGAGGCTTTTGAACTATCAAATAGGATCCGATTGACCTCAAAGTACTACCATTGGAAAGATATACAAGACTAGTAAAATGTTTTTTGTTGCGAACTGTTTAAATTCCTTACAAAAATGAAGTTATATTTTAAAATAAGAAGGTATATCATTATTGACAATTTTCCAGGATTTTTCATTAATACCACTATAGTCACTGATTTTAACTAACCAAACAAAGTTTATTTTCGGCCAAACTACCGCCATTTGAAAGATATTTGAATGAAAACAAAATTGCATGTAGAAACTATCTTGAAATTCTTTTTAGATTGAAAGTTATACTTCATTTTATGAAAGGTATATCACTATGGGTAGTGTTGACAAAATTCAGAATTATCACCTTGTTTGGCATGAATCTTTGAACTACCAAATGGAATCCAAATGCGTTCAAATTTATGTTTTTACAAAGATACATGTCTTGGCTCAAAGTTTTATTTTGAAACTATCACAAGTTGCCTCGCGGTTTGAAAGTTATAGTGATATCAAGCAAGGTACATCGTTGTCCACTGTACACAGCTGGGTGCAGCTAGTTAACCTCACCTCGTTGAATCTTTATGAGGACAAACAGGGTCCAATTGTATTCAAACCAATCCCATTTGAAGGATAGGTGTGTTTAGTACAAAGGTTATGTTAGAACTATTTTCAAACTCTAAATGGTCCAAAGGTTACGACCTTAATGGTAAGCGCACGTCATCGCCCTTGATGGCAAGAAATTAAGTGGTAAGGCTTGATAGGAATAATGTATTTGTTCTTTGATACTGTCATTGTGATACTCTTAAATATGATATGCCACTATTTATTTGATATGTGAACGGATACTTACTCTGTGAATGATGATATCATACTATCTATGTGATATGTGAATGAGCACCTACTGTGTGAATGATGGTACTAACAACTGCCAGATGGGAAGGGCACATACTATGTGAATGATGGTGCCGGCAGCTGCGATCTTCCCTTGACTCTCCATGATAGGATGAGAGTTAGGATATGAGTAACTAGGTGGGTCGCCCCCCAGATTTATATGGGCACTACGCATTGGGTCACCCATTGGTGGTGTAACACCCTCTCACCAGAAGGGCATAAGGAGAGGGTCGTGTCTTGCAACCCCACTGCCTATCGAAAACCTCAAAGTGCACTGGGGATGTGTGTGTGTGTGTGTGTGAGGGCATTACGAAGTGGGACATCCACTTGTCGTTGTCCTCTCTCCTGAACGATAGTAGAGGTTTCAAGCAACAAGATTGGCTCAACCTGTGTGGTGGGATTTCTACTTTGGGAGTAAGGCCTTACTAGTTTTGTAGTTATGATCTACTATCCTTACGGTTCTGCTTTAAGTGAGGTGATTATAGCTTATGTATTGTTTATTGAACTTCTTTTATTATGTTACTGTTAGAGTGTTGAAAAGCATGTTAAGAGACTTCACTTGATGCCTTGTGAATACAGGTACATTGCATATTACTGTCACTATTATACTAATAGAAATGCAACGAGTGGATTTGCCTACTGGGCTTTTAGCTCATTCCATCTTAATTTCATAACTATAGAGTGAAGGGTGGTGGCATCTGTGCTAAGGTGGGTGGCAGTTTTGGAGGGTTGAAACCCAAAATTAAGAAGTTTGAAAAGCCGTCTTTCGAAGACTTTCACAATATGTTTTGGTGATTTCAATAACATGATGTATACTTTATTTTGTGTATTTTTGAGCTAGTAGTGCCTTGAAGGAATTGTAAAGACTTTTTGATATTGAATGAATGAGATAACTATTCTTTTGGATTGATCTTTGTATGTGTTTGGGTTTATTATAGTTTTCTTTCATGGTTTGCTCTTGATTCCTTGTTTTATGGGTTGAGCTACTCCTACCTGAGTGATGTTTGCGACCTCAGGTCGCGATCCCGCACTTTGTCACCTTCCGGCAGGGGTTGGGGAGCAGGGTCATAACAGTTATGGTATCAAAGCAGCCAAGTTAGGATTCCTGGCCTAGGGAGTCTTAGGAGTGTCTGTAGGATAGTTTTTTGATAGGCTGGGTGTTTATGTTTTAGGTTGCAGATGCCGAGGACTCGTACCAATAACGCGAGTTCAAGTAATGGGAATATGGAGGCCTTCGATAAACTCATCAGAACTTTGGAGGCCATGACACAAGTGATGAGAGAAGCTGTATTGGCCCCGTCTAACCCCGTCTTTGATATGAATGATAGTAATCTGATAGAAAGGTTCAGGAGGCTGGCACCTCCAAACTTTGTAGGGCATGGGGGAGTAGAGAACGCTGAGAGATGGAGAAGGAATATAGAAAAGATCTTTGAGGTTCTGAATTGCACAGATGAGCAGAAAGTTAGGTTGGGTACTTTCATGCTCGAAGGAGAAGTTGAGCACTGGTGGAGCTCAGTAGAACTGTCATGGGAAGGGTCAGGAGTCGTGACTACTTGGGATAATTTTCTAGAAGTCTTTTATGAGAAATACTTTCCCGACTCTGTGAGGAAAAGGAAAGAGGTTGAATTCATAGAGCTGCAATAGGGGAATATGTCAGTTGAGCAATATGCAGCAAAGTTTGTTGAACTCTCCAAATATGCGCCGTAGATTATTAGTTCTGAGGCTCAAAAGGCCAGTAAATTTGAGAGAGGCCTTCGGCCCGATATCAGAAGAATGATTATTATAACAAACCTGAAGACCTTCTCCTCGGTGGTGGACTTAGGCCTAAAGATGGAGAGAGATGATGACGACTTTCAGACAAGAATAGATGGAAGGTTGGGTGTCGCCCAGCCTGAGAGTTTTAAGATGAAGGCATGACCCCCTCCAAGGAGAGAGTTGAAGGGGAGAAACAATCAAGGTAGTGTCAGAATCCCGGGGTTTGATCCAAGTGATGTGAGGGGCAATCGACTCCCAGTCTGCTCTCACTGTGGATTGGGAAATCATACGGCAGATGAATGCTTCAGAAAGACCAAGACCTGCTTTCGGTGCGGCAAATTGGCCCATCTGATGAAAGATTGTCCCATCAGGGGATCAAAGGACCGATCGAGGGCTCAAGGGCAGGTGCCCTGATCGATCAAGAGGCTAAGGCATCAACCTCTGTGATTCGAGGTATGCTTTCTGTATGTGGAATCGAGGCAAAAGTTTTAATTGATCCTGGATCATCCCATTCATTTGTTGCACCACACTTTGCATGTCAGTTGAATGTTAAACCTGTACAACTTGGTTGGACTCTAGTAGTATGTATGCATATGGGAGGATCAATAGAAACTGATATAATATATAAACAGTGTGTGATTGTGATTGAAGGGCATTTGTTTCCTATAGAATTGATGCTTTTAGATATTCAAGACTTTGACTTTATTTTGGGTATGGATTGGTTGTTTACCCACCATGCTACAATGAACTGTTTTGATAAGATTGTAACTTTTAAATGCCCTGGTCAACTTAAACTATATTTTAAGGGCATTAAGGATGTTTCCCCTTTAGATGTGTTGGATACTTGGCTTACGTAGTAGAAAACATGGGTGTTCAGTCTAAATTAGAAGAGATACCGATGGTGAGAGAATTTCTAGAGGTCTTCCCTGAAGAGTTGACTTCTCTACCCCCAGTTAGAGAGATTGAATTTGATATAGAGGTGGCCCTTGGTACTGCTCCTATTTCTAAAGCCCCATATAGGATGGCCCCAGCTGAGCTGAAAGAGTTGGAGGAGCAATTACAGGAATTATTGGATAAGGGGATCATCTGACCTAGTGTGTCATCATGGGACGCACCGGTTTTATTTGTGAAAAATAAAGATGGGTCTTTGAGGCTATGTATTGATTATAGACAGTTGAATCATGTTACAATAAAGAATAAATACCCACTACCCAGAATTGATGATTTGTTTGATCAACTACAGGGGGCCCAAGTATTTTCTAAAATTGACCTTCGGTCTGGATACCGTCAATTGTGTGTTAAGGAAGATGATATCTCCAAGACTGCGTTTAGGACCCGTTATGGCCATTAGGAGTTCTTAGTCCTGCCTTTTGGGTGAACAAACACCCCGGCCGTCTTTATGGATCTGATGAACAGAGGTTTTAGACCCTATCTGGACGACTTTGTGGTGGTCTTTATAGATGATATCTTGGTGTATTATAGATATCAAAAAGAACATGAACGACATTTAAGAATGGTCCTCCAGACCCTAAGAACTGAGAAGTTGTATGCCAAGCTGAGTAAGAGTGAGTTTTGGCTTCCAAGTGTAGCTTTCCTAGGGCACATTGTTTCCAAAGACGCGGTGCCAGTTAATCCTTGTAAGATTGAGGCCATTCTTAAATGGGAAAGACCAATGAATGTATCTGAAGTTCGCAGTTTCCTAGGACTGGCGGGGTACTTCAGGGGTTTTGTAGAGGGATTCTCGAAGATAACACTTCCCTTAACTCGCCTAACCCAAAAGGAAGTGAAGTTTGTGTGGTCTAATAATTGTGAGAGAAGTTTTCAGGAGCTCAAAAAGATATTAACAACGGCCTTGTACTGACTTTGCCTGAGGGAAATGAAGACTTTATGGTTTTTACCGATGCCTCACACAAAGGGCTTGGATGTGTATTGATGGAAAGGGAAAAGGTTATAGCCTATACCTCCAGGCAATTAAAGCCATATGAATAGAACTATCCCACTCACAATTTGGAGTTGGAGGCTGTGGTTTTTGCCCCAAAAATTTGGAGATATTATTTGTATGGAACTCAATTTAAGGTGTTCACCTACCATAAGAGCCTCAAGTACTTGTTTTTTCAGAAAGAATTGATTATGAGATAAAGAAGATGGATGGACTTGCTCAATGATTATGATTGTACCATCAATTACCATTCGGGTAAGACCAATGTTGTGGCAGATGCTTTAAGTAGGAAGGATGTGGTGTCAATGGCTTATATGATGGTCCGAGAGATGAAGTTACTAGAAGATGTAGTAGAATGACACCCAACTCTACCCCTTGATGATGGGAAAAGAATAATTTCATTTATAAGAATAGAACCCCATCTCGTTCTGCAAATCTGAGTAGCGCAAAAGGAGGATCCTCGATTCAGGAAAATTTTTGAGGAAATAAGATCAGAAGGTAAGGAGGATTTTACGCTGGGTAGTGATGATAGTTTAAGGTTTAAAGGTTGAGTTTGTGTCCCTGATGATGGAAAAATAAAAAGGGTTATTTTAGAGGAGGCACATCACACCCGTTATACAGTGCATCCAGGGAGCATAAAAATGTATCAGGATCTAAAAAGAGTCTTTTGGTGGAATAACATGAAGAGAGAAGTAGCACAATTTGTTTCTAAGTGCTTGATTTGTCAGAAAGTGAAGGCTAAACATCAAAAACCAGCTGGACAGTTACAACACTTACCTGTGCTAGAATGAAAGTGAGAGCACCTAACAATTGATTTCGTGTTTGACTTGTCGAGATCAAGTTTGGGACATGATAGTATTTGAGTTATTATAGACCGACTCACTAAAGCTACTCATTTCTTGTCGGTCCATACTACTTATACCATGGATAAGTTGGCCCAATTATACATTGAGGAAGATAGTAAGACTGCATGGGTTGCTTGTTAGTATTATGTCCGACAGAGATTCCGGATTTACTTCGAGGTTTTGGAACAACCTGCAGTTGACTATGGGGACCAGACTCACTTTTAGTACTTCTTTCCACCCTCAGACCGATGGATAATAGAAAAGGACTATTCAGATCTTGGAAGATATGTCAAGGGCCTGCATTACATATTTCAAGGGAAATTGGGATGAGCATCTACCTCTGATAGAAAATTCTTACAACAATAGTTTCTAGGTTAGCATCCAAATGGCACCTTTTGAGGCATTGTATGGGAGGAACTGCAAGTCACCCATATGTTGGGATGAACTCGGTGAGAGAAGACTGTTAGGACCAGAGATTGTTCAAGAAACTTCAGAAAAGATTGCCTTAATTCAAGAGCAGCTAAAGACAACCCAGAGTCAGCAGAAGAGTTATACTAACAATCGGGGAATGGACCTTGAATTTGTAGCGGGTGATCGGGTTTTTCTGAAGATAGCACCAACTAAGGGCGTAATGAGATTTGACAAAAAGGGGAAACTGAGTCCACGGTTTATTGGACCCTTTGAGATTTTAGAAAGGACTAGAGTCATGGCATATCATTTGGCCCTATCACCCGAATTGGCTAATGTCCATAATGTGTTTTATGTGTCATTGTTAAGGAAGTATCAGCCCGATCCGTCCCACGTCATGAAGTATGAGTCGATACTGATTAGGGAAGATTTGACGTACGTTGAACAACCAATTAAGGTATTGGGCAAAAGAATTTAATGACTATGCAATAAAGAGATTCCTCTAGTCTGGGACTTATGGCAATATCATTCAAGGGAAGAATCAACAGGGGAGTGAGAAAATGAAATCCGGGCCTTGTACCCCCATTTATTCGATTAACGATTTTGAGGACAAAATCCTTTTTTAAGGGGGGTTGATGTAACGACCCAAACCTTTCCCGACCGATTAAAGTGCATGGTGGGATAAGAGAGCCCAGCGCCGGCTGAGTAGAGAGCCCAACGCCAACTGAGTAGGGAGCCCAGGGCCGGCTGTGCAGAGAGCCCAGTGCCAGCTGAGCAGAGAGCCCAGCACTGGCTGTGTAGAGAGCCCAGCGCCGGCTGAGTAGAGAGCCCAGCACCGGCTGTGCAGAGAGCCCTGCGCCGGCTGAGTAGAGAGCCCAGCACCGGCTGTGTAGAGAGCCCAGCGCTGGCTGAGTAGAGAGCCCAGCACCGGCTGTGTAGAGAGCCCAGCGCCGGCTAAGTAGAGAGCCCAACGCCGACTGCGTAGAGAGCCCAACGCTGGCTGAGTAGAGAGACCAGCACCAGCTGTTAGATGTGAGTGCCACTTGTTAGATGCATGCTGATTTGAGAGCCACTTGTCTAGATTTTTTAGCATCTTGGTCAGTGGGTCAAAAAACAAGAAATATATAAATCTAGAGGAATGTAGTTTGAGTTGGAGATCTTTGTTTGAGTTGGAGATCTTTGTTCAGGTTTTTTTAAGATTGTACCCAACACATGTCAAACCTATTCACACAAGTTGCTGCACCAAACTTTCGACCCTTGAATGGTCCATTGCGCATGTTTATCGTGAGGCAAATATGGTTGTTGATGCTCTAGCCAAGAGAGCAGCTGTTGGCTCTGGTGCTAGTCTATAGTGCCACCGTCCACTAGACTTTATCAGTCATTTACTATTCCATGATTTTGCTTAACTGCCCAATTTTAGGGTTGTATGACGAATTCTAATTCTTTTTTATTTTAACTAATGAAAAATTGGGTAGGGGGCCTTTTCCCCCATTGACATACGCAAAAAAACCCCGCTCACACAAAATTTTCACACTAATCTTTTAGCACAAAGTCAAATTCCTTTTACGATGTACTATCAACACATTACAAATTAAAGGGTTCCATGGCGTCTCTTGGTTTTGTCTTTCATGATCAACAAACTTGACTTATAGGGGAAGATCTCTCCTACCATCTTCAGTAAGATTATGTTAGAACCAAATTCAAACATCTAAATAGAAGTATGAAACAAGATGCTTTGCATCTCTGCTGTTGAAAAAATGCCGATAATTTGTAGAATCTAGTACACGACGCAACATCTATAGATGGTGATCTACTTCTTTGCTTGTATGTTCGGCTCAAGATGATGGATAGACAGTCTTAATTCTGAACAACGAGGTCTGTACAAAACCCTCAGCTGTCAGAATCATAAACAGTCTACGCGGGGGTGAGGATTTCGATAGGATCCCTTAAAATCACAAGGATGTCACAGGTACCGTCCAACAGGGTGTAGACTTTAAAATCATCCCTCACAGGCAAGAAACTGTCATACCAGGGCAAAATAAACCTGGTGTGGCTGCCAACAACGGCACCAAAACAGTTCACGCGGGGTTGAGGACTCCCCCAAAATCACAAGGTCATCACAAGTACCATCCAACAGGGTGTAAACTTTAAAATCATCCCTCACAAGCAGGAGACTTTAAAATCATCCCTCACAAGCAAGAAACTATCATACCAGGGCAAAATAAACTTGGCGTGGTTGCAAAAAATGCCGCCAAAATAGTCCACGCGAGGGTGAGGACTTTGATAGGATCCCTCAAAAGTCTTTTCTCCCCTAAAGTTTCCACGGATGGACCTGCGAATAATGCATCCAAACATCTGAGCATCTTAGTTACAACATTGTGTGGGTCATTCCTCGGCGTTCACGTGGTCTCCTAGTTAGGAAGAAAAAAGTAATAAAGCCGAAGGAAATTTTTTGAATGTTATCCTTCTCGCTTCTCTCAAAGCATAACAATCGGCGGGGCAAGCTGTTTGAAGACATTTTTCAGCACCTTGGGTCCCTGATGCAGAATAAAGGAGAAGCCGGTCAATAAAGCTGACTTACAGTGGAATTCTCGATAGTCTCAGAATTGTCCCATAATGGATGAAAATGTTCCTAAGGACTTCAAAAGGACACCTGCCAAGTTTTGTCGTAATCCAACATGTCTAAGGCCATGCAGACAAAGAAGCAGTTTCGAAAAAATCGACCTCTTGCACCCTGAAACGTATCCTATAACTGAAAAGCTATTCACAGAGCATCAAATTGCTGTGAGACCATTGCCATTGGATCCAGCATGGTCGAAAACCCTTGGAGGTCAAGTTTCGGCTTAAATAGACACTCTAGAACAAAGTTATGAGTAAAAGACTGAAAACGGGTAGGCCGCACGCTATTCCCGTACGTCCTCCCTGCACCAGTCTCCATTAAAGGAGACTGTTTTTCACAGTTTTGGGCAATGACTTTTGGGAGCCATATCTCCCTCGTTCTAAGTCGGATCACGCTCAAATTTTCTTAGCGTGTTTGTCTTGTCCAGATGAGCAATTTGATATGTGGTACGTCCCTTGACAATGTTCGAGCAATGAGAAAAGCTAGAGCAAAGTTGGCAATTCACGACAAAGGTTGTAGGAAAATCAGCTGTAGAACAACCCACTTGAGTGGCCATATCACGAATCTCGCGTAACCGATTGACTCAAAACCAGTTGCATTGCGTGCATAAGGTCCAGGGCTATGTCTAGTGCAAACCCCACGCATGATGAACAGTTAGATTTAGCGTATGAAGACGATAAAGTTACTGCAGAATTTCGGCCGTCGGAATCCAAATTTCGACCAAAAACCCAATATGGTAAAATCTTTGTTCGGACAGGAAATCGAGCTGCGTTTGATGCAACACGATCGTGATGGCATACTCAGTGCAATTCAGTAAAGAAACCAATGAAATACATCAACAAATGAGTGCACTATCGATCATAAGTTTTTAAGATTCATACAAAATTTGAGTCGTATGATCGTCGCTTAAAAACACGATCCATGGCTAGAAGTTAGTATCAAATTGATCGTCATGCCGAGCCCAACAAGAAATAAATCATCTTTTTACCAAAAAGGCGTCGGAGCAACCCCGAATCATCCATGGAAGATCACGTACATTCTAGGGCAGCAACATGGACTGTTTTGAAATTCCATGTATTGTTGGGCAGGGGCAAAGTCATCATTTTTTCGCCATTTTTGGTTTTCTTAATTCAAACAAATGGTAATTATCATCAATTAGGGTAGATTTTAATCAATCCACCCATGTTTGAGAACAAGTCTATATAAACCACGCTATACCTCAATGTGGACTTTTGATTAGATGAATAAAATTCAGCTTTAAGCTTTTAGATTTGGGGGTCATGTTTAGGAGAGAGAGAGAGAGAGAGAGAGAGAGAGAGAGAGAGAAGAGAAGAACGTCGTACGTACGTTGTAGTAGTATCTCTCTCTCTCTCTCTCTCTCTTCTTTCTTTCTTCTCTCTCTCTTCTTC
>NW_006498246.1:499570-512624 GCF_000471905.2 Amborella trichopoda
GTTTTAGGGTGGGAGTGCTCACATCCCCTATTTAAATTCTTATAACGTATTATTATATTGTTTTATTACGCTCTAACTCTTACCTGAGGTGTCGCGTTAAAAGTCTGTTTTTATCGTACGAAAACCACGTCCGCTAAAGGACGTTGCCAGCTGCAAGCAGCAGGAGGCAAAAGCAGGCAAAAGAAAAAGTAAAGGCAAAGGCAAAATCTTTTAAAAATAGTGATGGTCCTTAAGGACCATCATATTCAAACAGAACATCACCTATTTAAAAGCATATTTTCTCCTTTTTTTTTGAAATTTTAGGATTGTTACACTCCTCTTTTATGGATGGCAGAAACCCCATCATTATCCATGTTCTGCCTTTTCTTTTCTCTCCTCTTTCATAGACGATGGAAACACATTGCTTTCCATGTTCTTTTTTTCCTTTTCTCTCTCCTCTGTCATAGACAGCAGAAACTCATCGTCGTCCATATCCTCTCTTTCCCTCTCTCTCTTGTCATGAACGGTGGAACCCTATCGTCGTCCATATTTCTTTCTCTCTTTTCTCTTTCTACTTTCATGGACGGTGGAACCCCATCGCCGTCCTTGTTTCTTTCTCTCTTCTCTCTCCTCTGTCATGGAACGACGGAACCCCATTGTCGTCGATGCTTCTTTCTCTCTTCTCTCTCCTATGTCATGGACAGTGGGACCCCATGGCCATCCATGTTTCTTTCTCTCTTCTCTCTCCTCTGTCATGGACGGTGGAATCGTCCATTTGTCTTTCTCTCTTCTCTCTCCTCTTTCATGGATAGCGGAACCCCATCGTCGTCCATGTTTCTTTCTCTCTTTTCTCTCCTCTGTCATGGACGGTGGAACCCTATCGTCGTCCATGTTCTCGCTTTACCTCTCTTTGTCATGGATGACGGAACCCCATTGTCATCTATGTTTCTTTCTCTCTTCTCTCTCCTCTGTCATAGATGGTGGAACCCCGTCGCTATCCATGTTTCTTTCTCTCTTCTCTCTCCTCTGTCATGGACGGCGGAACCCCATCATCGTCCATGTTTCTTTCTCTCTTCTCTCTCCTCTATCATGGACGGCAGAACCCCATCGCTGTCCATGTTTCTTTCTCTCTTCTCTCTCCTTTGTCATGTAGCGTTCATTTTTCTTCTCTTCTCTTCTTCTCTTCTCTTCTTCTCTTCTCTATTCTTCTCTTCACCTCTTCTTCTCTTCTTATTCTCTTCTACTTCTTCTCTTCTCTTCTTTTTCCTTCTTCTCTTCTTCTTCTTCTCTTCTTCCCTTCTCTTTTCTTCTTGTCATTTTCTCTTTTTCCTCTTCTCTCTTCTTCTCTTCTTCTTCTCTTCTCCTCTTCTTCTCTTCTTCTTCTCCTCTACTTCTTCTCTTCTATTTCCTATCTTCTTTTTCTTCTCTCTGTTCTTCTCTTTTCTCCCTCTCTTTCTTCTCTTCTCTTTCCCTATTCTATTTCTTTCTTCTTTTTCTCGCAATCACCCCAAATCTCCATCTTCTTATTCTTTTCCTTCATCTTTTGAATGCTCACACTTGTACGTATTCGTCCAAAAACAAGGTGGGATCCCTTGAATCACTTGTTTTGTAAATTAACCATGTGTGTGTGATCACAGAAACATGAGAGTATAGATCAAGGGAGGCTATTTTGATCCAGTTGTATGATTGGGGGGCTTTCCGTCATGATCTAAGAGGGCGCCCACGCGAGTCAGCTCGAGTGAGTCACAGACTCAGGTGAGGTATGTCCCGCCTCACACCAAATTCCTCTCTCATCAGTTGGTTGTACCTGGTCTTGTTCCTTAGCAAGGTTCCCGAGAGTGCGGTCTCAAGCCTTGGGTTCTCCTTGAAACTTGAGACACGTGCCACCAGGCCATCCAGGCCTGGTAGTGAGATCGAGGCATCTAACCACCCACTCTTTTAGATATCTCTCTCTTTCTTACCTTGTGATAGAAGCTAAGGGCTTTAGGCTATGAAGATATGCTACCTCTCAAACTAGGTTATCAAAGGGGGATCACCTAGGTTTTGAGTTTTGTGATTGAAAGGAGTCCATGCTCCATTGGTTTGGCTTGACCTAAATTTCCTTCTCTGGTTGAGATTGAAGGTTTACCATTGATCCCGCCCCCATTGGAAGGTGGTGACTCAGTGTGGGGTGTAAGAAGCCCAATTGAGGTAATCTCCAGTACCCTCTTTTGTTTCTTGCATATTTACTTATTGTGTTCTTTATCCCCAATAATAGGTTGTTTCTTTTCTTAGTTATTGAAAGAAAGGTTTTGAATGGATTCAAGTTATTGAGATCCTAGTTAGGTTCTTTTCTTTATTTTATTTGAAGTTGTTTTAATGTAAAATGACCAATTATAAGTGATCTAAGCTGTGAAGAAAAGAAAAAGAATTGAAAAAAAAAAAAAGAAAGAAAAATATATACTCTGACTAGATAAACACGAGTCCTTCTTTCAATAGAGACTTCCTCGATTATTTGGTAAGGGCAGGATGTCAAGCATCCTTCCTTTTGTTTGTTCTTTCTCCCGACACTAAATTTTTCCAAGTAAGCATCTTACTTTTTCTGACTTGTTCTTCTCCTTAATCATCAACTTCATTATATGTTTCTGCATCTTTTTTAGTAGAAATCGAGGCAGAGTCTAAAACTTTTCGAGGTCTCCATTGCACAACAAATTTGTTTTTTATGACTTTGAAATCAACTCCTAAAAATTCATTTTCTGAAATTTCAACAAATACTAGGCAGCCATAATTTTCTTTCGGGGCTAAACATAGTTCTGAAAGATCATAAAACTTTCCACCAAAATTACTATAATACACACTTCCACATGATTCAATTAAGGATAAGGGATAAGCTTCGGTACATACCCATTCTTTTCTTTCAACCTTTCCTATGGGTGAAATACTGGAAGATCGTGCATCATTCATGAAATAGTTAAATTCCTTTCTCTTAAAGAAGAATATTTATTTCAATAGCGTAAGAACTTGATTTCAAGCAAAGGTCTGTCTTCAAAACCAATTGTTTTTTGTTTTCTGGATAAGTGATATTATTATAAAGCTATCCGGAAAAAGAAGTAAAGCCATGCACAAGCCATTTTTAGAAGAAAAAAAAAAAATAGTACCTACAACAATGCAAATCAGATGGGCAGATGCATGTGGATCTGGGATTGTGACAAAAAGATATGATCTATTGTGTTTGGGCGACCGATAGAGGTACAGAATGAAAGCCTCGGCCTGAAAGAAGTCGGACTGACTTTAGCCATGATTTGTAGTCTGGGTTTTCGTTTTCACTCTTACCATCAGGAGAGGAAATCTTTTGACATGGTATAGGGAAATTACCATTAATGAATCCAAAACATTTAAGTTTCTCATAATAGATCATTATTTTGTATAAATTTAATAAACACAAAATTTCTTATATTAAGGGTGGAGGGATAGGGATACTTATTTGATGAGGATGCGCCATCCATTGGGATAATAGGTACTTGATGAAAGAGGGTTTAAGAGTGTGAATTTCATTGTTTTTTTTTCTTTTTCTTTTTTTTTTTTACCTTTTTGTTTTGTGTGGAGAAATTGGGTATCTAAAAGAGAATGATATAGGTTATGCGTCAAGGTTAAATTGGGCTAGACGTAAGAAAGATTGGATGATATGGTTATGCGTGATAAGAAATAATATAGCTTGATGAAGGGGAGAGTGGGTTTCAAAATAGATTACTAAAAGACATTAGATGAAGATGCTAAGAGAGATAGTTGGAGGTTAGATGCAAGGTGCAAGGTCATATGGTTATAACGTTTAACAATGGAACTAAAGATTAAGATGAGATATTGTTGGAGAGAGAGAGGGTAGAGTGAGAAAGAGGTGATAGAACCTTTTTTTCAAGATGCAAGAAACTTTGTTGGAAGTATAATGGCTTTGCAAGAGATTGAACGTCCTGTAAACGGTACTTTTCTTGCAAGGCTTGGATGATGATAAATATATAAACAAAGAATTAAAGATGGATATGAGAATAGAAGTGAGAAATAGTGCATAGAGAAAGGTATTTACTTTGGATAGGGACGCAATTTTAAGGACGAAAGCTGAGGTTGGGATCGATAATGCTTTGATACCATGAAGAAATGTTAGAGAGAGAGAGAGGAACTCCTTGAGAAGTAATTGTGCCCTACATGACTTCTTGTGGTGGTTCTTTCATTGTGTCACGCCCCAGAAATTTACAATACTGATATTCTTGAGATGTGACAGTCAAAACATATATACATCTCTTGATATAACAAATTTACAGTGATGAATTCTTACAAAGTAACAAAAGAAAGTTTAAGCACAACTACAATATCTTCCAAAGTTGATCCTGACAAGCACTCAAAATGAAACCGCAGTTATCCTGAAAAAATGTTTAACGTAGTTTGATGAGTTTGGCTACTCAAAGTGATCATCATAATCTTAAAAATAATCATGGTTGAAAGATATCGATATTTTCCAAAAAGGAGATCTATTAACAGAAATGCATCAGCAGTTTCACTTTAAAAAATGCATAATTAAGTATAATTCGAATAATTGAAATGCGTAGAACATTTTAACGGTAGTGCATAATTCAAAAGATTTCACAAAATACCCTACTGGCATCCCAAGTAGGTCACATATATACCCCATCAGCGTCTTGATGGGTCCACTTAATCCCTATCGGCGTCCCATATAGGTCCACTTAATCACTTATACCCCACCGGTGTACCGGATGAGTCCACTTAATCCCTACCAGCATACCAGATAGGTCCACTTATACCTCACCGGTGAACCGGATGAATCCACTTGCATACTTAAAGTATTTCTAAATCTCTTTAAACATTAGAAAGCAGCAATATCATGTACTCAACATATCATTGAAATTATTAATACGAATTTCACTGAAACCATTAATAACAGTCACTTTCAATAACATTTTAAAAATAACCAGTTAAATATTTTGGGCTCAAATTTAGAAAGGTAGCAGCTCGTAAGGACATTCTAGCATAATTGCCAATCTAGTATGTATAGAAAACTCTTATAGAAATCCAAGAATACGGAATTATCACAATTTATGGGATGTCAATTTGCAAATAAACATTTCATAAACAATGCTATAATCAAATGCAAAAATATCAGTTTTCAACTAATAAGGCAGTCATTTGCACATGAATTTTACAATGTCTAAATATTCAAAAACAGTAGAAAAAAATCTCACAATTTTACTAGAAGCAGAAATATCACATTTATTTCTAATAATTTTACAGTATCTAAAATTCTCTAACAATAGACAAGAAAAATAAATAAATTTATTTTTAAGAATTTACAGCATTTAAAATTCCTAACATAGATAAAATATAATGATTTTATTAAAAAGAATATTTTTCAAAATAATGAGGTTGCTTGCGCATAAAATTTATCGCGCTTAAAATTCATGATAATAAGTAGAAGTAATTATTTCATTTCATTTTTTTAAAAAAAGAACGGATTATTTTTTCAGATAATGAAGTCACTTACCTAAAATATTTGATAAGGCGCTTCCGATAAAAATTCGGCTAGAGAGAGGAGCTCACTGTGTTTGTAAGAGGGAGAGCGAGAAAGGAGTTGTTAGGCGACGTCTTATCTTTCGTCCCATTTAATTTCTTTAAAACGCCTCCATCTCATGTATGAGGTGTCGGGTAATTGACTGCCTTTAACACCTAAAAACCACGTCCACTAAAGGACGTCGCAAGTTTAAACCAAACCAAATGAAGGTAAAAGCTTTTGAAAGTAGTAATGGTCCCTAAGGACCATCATGCTCATATGGACCATCACCTATTAAAAGTTTATTTGTTTATTTATGAAAGTTTAAGATTGTTACACATTGTATATATGATAGTAATACAATGGTGTAGTATGTACTTTTCTATCTTGTTACATGTATTATACACTTTTCTATTTGTGTAACATTCTACATTCTACATTATGTTAATTAACATCTTTGTACACTGGTTTATTGAAAAGGAATACAGTCCATTCCTTTTTTATGTCAGTTTTTAAAAAATTTGCCAACAATGAGCTAACTTTGGAAAGCTAAACAAAACAATTTTTTATGAGAGTTTATTTAAAATGAATAAAATTTCAATTGGTTTTACCTAATGTATTCACCTAATTTTGGAGATGCCAAACTTTTTTTCCAACCTTTTAGTGTATATCTAAAATTTATTGAATTTAGTAATTTTTAAAGAATTTATATTGGAGTGAAGGTTTGACTGGTGTAACACCAATTGGACCGGTTTGACCCCCTTCATTGGTTCGTGCTCCATTTAATTCTGATAACACCAATGTACATCAAATGGTTCGTGACACATGCCTTGAGAATCGTAGAGTTTAACCTTCAAAACCTATATAAAAAGTAGAGAAAAACTATCTTAACTTTTAAATTTTTAGTGAGAGAAAATATCTCCAATTTCAAAGTTTTTACATAAGGGTAATTCAGTCTTCGTAGAATTAATTTCTTGCTTGACGCGGTAGATGTAAAAAATAATAAGAATGATGATAATAATCTAGAAAGATACAATCATGATAAGGATAAACATGATATATTGTAATCTCTTCGTATTTGTTGTAATCACATCTTTGATTGAGCCAATCAAAGATAAGTCCATAACTATTATAAATAGAACATAGATCCCTTGGGGAGAGAAATGGTTCCCTGAGTGGTTTCAGTGGATCAGGAGTTGTGTGATGATGGTTTTAAGCTTGTTGGGAATTGTGTGGTTGGGTCCTTTTCACCTCCCTCTAATGAAACTTTTGGTCTTGGAGAGTTCCTTGACTATTGCCCGGATGTGAAGATTATCAACAGTAATAAAGTGGTTTTTGTTCTATGTTATGAGGTGGAAGTAAGCAGTTCAGATTCCCTGGAGTCCGAGGTAGGCTTCTTTCCTTAGACTTCTGGAAACCGTCTGATCATTCTTCCTGGTCCCATTTCCTTAGACCTCTAGAAACCGTCTGATCATTCTTCTTTGTCCCAAAGGGTGTGTACTTGGGTTAGAGTTTGAGGTATCCCCTTTCATGCGTAGAAGTTATCAGTCATTAAGCGCATTGAAAATTGTTGGGGTGAGTATTGTGACTTAGGACGTCTTTTTTAGGAGTTGATAGATGTTCTGTCAGAGTGAAAGTATGATGTCTGGTGGGTCTACATGTGACTGACGAATCCTTCCTGATCAAAATCTTGATTGAGAGTGGGAGTTTACCAATACCTACTGGTAAGGAGCTTAAGGGTTCTAACATTGTGTTGGATGTCTTAGTTGAGAGCCTGCCTCGAAAGGATGCTGGTAGTATGATCCATAACACTACTCCTACTCGACCGGCCTTGGAGAATTCCGGTGACCGGGGTGGGTTGCGACGGCCTAGAATCAAATTCAACAATGGCAATTTTTTAATTTTCCACTTGCAAAATTGAAAAAGAGATGGGTACCGATTGGGAGACTGCCAGATTTCACAGCAGATTTTGCGAGAGATGTGCCGTCCTTGAAAGTAAAGAAGGCAAAGGTTTCGGATCCAGCGGTTACAAAGTCAAAGACTAGAGTCGCGTCAGGAATGTAAAAATCGAAGTTTATTGGGCCTATTTTTTGGGACTCGTCTATTATCAGAATAGGAAATCCCGTCAATCCGCAAACCTTTATAGGGGGAGTGTGACTTTTAAGGGTAAAGGTTTGAGTAAATCTGCAGGTCCACCATCCAGAGAACATTGTGTTAATATGGTTGGTGATGATAATGCAGGACCACCAAAGGAGGTTGAGGTTGCAAAGGACATTGATGTTGGGCGGGTCTCTGCCCCATGGCACGGGGAGGAAATTCGTGGAAGGTGCGTATAACTCCTGGGAAGGTGAAGCGTCGATGCCAATTTTGCACGCAAGCTTTCCTTTCTCTCACATCAGCATCTCCTCCAAATCTTCAACTTTTCGTCTGGAAGATTCGCTAAGGAGGCGTCTCTGTTGAAAGGCTTTGTTGTAGCCAAGGCTTTGGCATTGTTCGTGAAAGCAGGAGTTATCTGCCATCGTGATTACTTAAGGACCATGTGGAATCTCTATTCATTGCTCTAATTCGAAAAGATGAAGTTCTTGCCTCATAGAAAAGCTACTAGAATGGGACCCCTGGCCACCCCGAGATCTATGTTTGATCCATTGGAGGAGGAGCCTCTGGCTATTATACCAGTGGATTCTGATGATGAGGTGGTCCCCATCCAAGTAGTTGCTGAAGAACAGATAGGCATGCTTGAGGAGGAGCTCGACAATTTTTATGATGTCTAGGGTTCTTTGGTAGAATCCGAGGACCAAATGCCACTGAATTCACAATCGAAGAACTTGTCTTTGTTGATGCCGAAGGTGGAAGGGGCTGAATCAGAGATGGTAGAACAGAGTAAGGTTACTTCGAAGTTCGACGTTATGGGGGCAGACTTTGATGTGCCGTTGAGGATTGTTTACAATGATGTCATGGAAAAAAAGAAGGCTAGAAAATTGGCTGAAGCTGCTAAGGACAAGGCACATGTGAAGTCTGGTAATTCTCAAAAGACCCCTGTCAAGGATTTGGGCAAATCTAAGCTAAAGGCTCTATCAAGCCGTCGAGGTCTCCGTCCCGGATTGTTATGAGGGGCATTGCTATTGGTGTCCCTCAAGTAAGGCCTGCCAATTCGGGAGATATTTTTCGGGTGGAACGGAGCAGTGGCCTCTCTTCTTCAAAATCTTCGTCGGCTGATTCGTCTACTGTTTCGCACTATGCTGCTTTGAAAGAGGCCCTTATGCTTGAAGAATTTTACTTTGGAGCATGTATTGAAGGTCCAGGTGCTTCTTCCTCTAAATCTTTTAATGCTTATTCTTTCATAAAATGTTAGGAACCTAGGGTACCCCAGATGAAAAAGGGGATCTTCTTTTCTTATTAAAAAGTATAATCTCACTGCTCTTATTATGCAAGAGGCTAAAGTTCCCAGTCCCTTGATTTCGAGGTTCAGGGAAATTTGGTGCTCAGGGGCAATGGCTTTTGTGGGTTTAGATGTAGTGGGGGCTGCTGGGGGATTATGGAATCTGTGGGATCCTTTAATCCTTCATATCTTTGATTATGTTGCAAGGGATGGTATGTTTTTTTTAGGTTTCAAGGGTCCTATGTCAGGATTCTCTTGGGGTTTACTAAATGTGTATGGACCACATACTTTTGCCTTAAAAGAACTTTTTGTAAGTAATATGGCTCATATTATGCAATCCTTTTAATTTCCCTATTTGCATTGGAGGAGATTTTAACCTTACTAAATAGTCGGATGAGTCCCTTTCTGAGGGGGGGTCTACTGCTGCTGCTATGAGGTTATTTAATCATTTTATTGAAGGACATTCTCAGATGGACTTTCTTATGTCGGGTGCAACCTTTATTTGGTCAAATAGTAGCTTATCTCACCTTGCCATGTCTAAGTTAGGTAGGTTTTTGGCTTCTAGTAGTTGGGTGGATGCATTCCCATTGACATATGTTAAAGCTCTTCCCCACCTCTCCTCGGATCATATGCTCATTATTCTAAAAATTGCTTTTATTAGCAGTGGGGGGGGGGGGGGAGGGGTGGGTGGTTAAGCCTTTTCGCCTAGAGATCGGGTGGCTTGAGAATAAGGAGGTTGTACAGCTTATTAGATCCACCTGGATAAACTATGTTACTTATGAATCTATGGATTTTCAATTGCACAAAAAACTCCTTAATGTCAAACATAGGCTTATTTTATGGAAGAAAGCTAATAATTCTAATGTGAAGGCCAAGTTGGAGGAATCCTTGCTAGCTATTGAATACATTGATTACTCAGCTCAAATCAATGGGGCCTTTACTGACGCTATGATGGTTGAAAGAAATGCTACAATGAAGGACTGTATTGAGTTTCTTAGATTGAAGGAAATCTATTGGAAGCAAAGGTCAAGGTATAAGTGGCTAAAGGAGCGTAACCATAATACTATTGGAAGCAAAGGTCTGTTATAGATCATTTTAAAAAGGCATTTTCTTCTAAAGTTAGGTTTAAATAGAGATTAAATAGAGTTTCTTTCAAGTTGCTTCCAGTGGGTGTTGCTTCACAGCTGCAAGTACAAGTGTCTATGGAGTAACTAAAATATGCGGTGTTTTCTCTTTCTAGTGACATGGCTCCAGGGCCGGATGGTTTCCCCCTTATTTTCTTTCAGAAATTCTAGAATTTAGTCAAGGTGGAGCTTTTGAAGATGATCAAGACTTTTTTTATGAGGGGAGAATTGTTTAAAGGAGTTAATTCAACTTATGTTGCGTTGATTCCCAAAAAATCTACTATTGCAGAGTTGTCTGATGTTAGGCCTATTCTCTTGAGTCTTTGTAAAATCATTGCTAAAATTTTGGCGATAAGGCTTAAAGGGGTTCTGCCATCAATTATTTTTTGTCCTCAAGCAAGTTTCATTCATGACCGTCTCATCTCGGATAGTGTGTTAGTGGCACAAGAATATGTTTATTCAAGAGTTTTAATCCATCTTCCAGGTGTAGTAATTAAATTGGATATGGAGAAGGCTTATGAAAGGGTTGGTATCTTTAATAGAAATTATGAAACAAATAGGGTTCTCTCGTAGATGGAGAAATTATGAAACAAATAGGTTGAAGGAGGTATTTCTCTATTCTAATTAATGGCAGCTCAAAAGGCTTCTTTAGGGCCTCCAGGGGTTTATGCCAAGGTGACCATTTGTCCCCTTTCCTCTTTATAATTTATGCTGAATGTTTTTTATTAAAGTTAAATAATGTGGAGAATGTAGGTAAATTTTTGGGTTTTCAGGTTGGGGCTGACGGACTTTGTGTATCCCACCTTCAATATACTGACGATACATTAATTTTTTACCAAGCAGATGTTGACCAGGTGTCTCATATTGCTTTCTTTTTAAACTGTTGTAAAGTAGTGGTGGGGCTCAAGGTTAATTTTGATAAGACCTCTCTTATTGGTATTAACTGTAGGGAAGAGTTGGTGAAAGAGCTTGATGTGGCTTTAGGTGTAAAGTGGGCTCTTTTCCTTCTATTTATTTGGGGATTCCAATTTCTGGTTGAAGGGCACCAATCTAGGTTTGGGATAATGTTTTACATAGAATCCAAGTCAAACTGGATCTAAGGAAACCAAAATATTTATCTTTAGGAGGTAGAGTAACTCTTTTACAATCACGCTTGGCAAATTTACCAATTTATCAGATGTCAATTATGGAAATGTCAATCTCTATAGTAAAAAAAATAGAGAAGATGATGAGAGATTTATTGTGGGGTTCAGATGCTGAGAATAAAAAATTTCATCTTATTCGATGAGCTAGAGTATGTACACCAAAAAGTGAAGGTGGATTGGGTATAAGAAAGGTGGGGCTAGTCAACCAAGCTTTGTTATCCAAATGGTGGTGGCGCAGCCTTGCCCATAGGGATTAGTTATGGTACAATCCTTACCCAAAAATATGGAATGGATAGGCTTGG
The DNA here is from genome assembly GCF_000471905.2 of Amborella trichopoda. Next base: position 511,036 of record NW_006498246.1, read on the forward strand.
TGTGTGTATTGGGGGTGGGGATAGAGTCAAAGCAATTCATGTTTTTTGTCATTTAGAAAGGGCATTTTTGGTCATTTAGAAGGGTAGAATGAATATTTCTACAAAAAAAATAGTAGCATTCTATTAGTAGTTAAAAAATAATTAATGCATCTTATGGGTAATGTCACACACCATGTCTGCGATGTTATTATCCACTATTGTTAATAAATATTTTTGTTTCTATTACGAACTTCTATTTTATCCTTGACTAATTACTTGAAATACCCCTAAATAAAAAGTTAGTACACTATAGGATAAGGGTATCTAAGTGTTCAAAAATGATGAGGACTTTAAGGGTATACTATTACGTTTCTTTTTGTTGTTATCTTTTGTTGTTATCATTTGGTTGTTATGAATAAGGCTCGCATGGACGAGTATGGAGTCATATTAGGAGTCTTTTATGGGTTGTTAGTTTGAGCTGATTTAGTAGGTCGTTAGTTTGTTTTAGTGGGTTGTTAGTTGTTAATGGGAGCTAATTTTTTGGCTTATATTTTGTACGTGGGTTATTCTATTTAATGAATGATAATCCAGCTGGGAAGGGACTTTTGAACCAGCAACACCTATTTGTTAATGAGGCCAGGTTTCCTTAATTAAACCTGCTCTTTTCTTCTATGTACAACTTCTTTTGTGGTCAGCACCTTAGGTACGTCCAAGAACAAGAAGGTTTCATCAGTACGTGAAGACGATGAGACACTCCGTCCAAAGCCTCTAGTAGTCATTGACTAAAGAATTCACAAAATAAATAAACAAATTATTATCCATTGGCAAGGAATGTCACCTACAGAAGCCACCTGGGAGGACCTCAAACCATGACGAAGCAATTTCTAGAATATGGCATTGAGGACAAGGCTGAATCTTAAGGGGGGGAAACAAAGTTGTTTTGTCACACCCCAAGAATTTACAATACTGTTATTCCTGAGATGTGTCAGACAAAACATATATACATCTATTGATAGGACAAATTTACAGTGGCGAGGTCTTACAAAGTAAATAAAGAAAGCTAGCACAACAACAGTATCTTCCAAGGTTGATCTTTACTAGCACTCAAAATGAATCCGCAGTTATCCTGAAAAATGTTTACCATAGTTTGATGAGTTTGGCTACTCAGTAAGTGATCATCATAATCCTAAAAATAATCATGATTGAAAGATATCAATATTTTTCAAAATGAGATCTATTAACAGAAATGCATCAACAGTTTCACTTTCAATAAATGCATAATTAAGTATAATCCGAATAATTGAAATGCATATAACACTTTAACGGTAATGCATAATTCAAAAGATTTCACAAAATACCCAACTGACGTCTCAAGTAGGTCACCTATATACCCCATCAACGTCCTGATGGGTCCACTTAATCCCTATCGGCGTCCTAGATAGGTCCACTTAATCCCTGCAGGTCCACTTATACCTCACCGGCGTACCGGATGAGTCCACTTAATCCCTACCGACGTCCCAGATAGGTCCACTTATACCTCACCGGCGAACCGGATGAGTCCACTTGCATACTTAAATTATTTCTAAATCTCTTTAAACATTCGAAAGCAG
>NW_006498246.1:538734-562122 GCF_000471905.2 Amborella trichopoda
ATATATATATATAATAAAGAGAGAGAATCATTGACATTAAGAATTACCCAAAAATATGAATTAGAAGCTTGCCCAAAAATATGAATTAAAAGCAAGATTGTATACAATGAAACCAAGCCATTTATTCTTGATTGTATAAAATGAGAGTATTTATCTTTGATAATGAGTCAAAATTCCTCTTTTCAGCGATTTGGTGTGAAATTTGATAGTTTGGTTTCCAACTCAATAGGGTGGGTCGGAATGGCATAGGTAAGAAGCAGCCTTCTGATTCATCTGATTCAAATCTCTTCAGCTGCCGACTCTTCATGTCATATGTTACGCACTTGTTATATGCAACAAGAAAAAAAATATCATCATAGAAGCCAATATGACGGTACCTTTCAGTGAGCCCCCATTCCTTGAGATCTGCTCGCAAAACCTGCACCCACTTCTTCTCTTCCCAGGAAAAGACCCAAACCCCTGCCTTGAGACTTCCAATTCCATCAAGGCCAATTCCACTTGTTATCACACAAGAAAGTCGACCATTCCACTCTAAGAGTTGGGAATACCACCAAGCATTCAAATCCATAAGCTCAAGCTCAAGGCTTAATGGGGAATCAATCTTCTCCCAAGCTTTTTTCTTCATGTCATAACATACTACACTTTGATGACACAAGGCATACCAAGTGGTACCAATAATGCAGTGGGACGTACAAAAGGGGTGGCTGCTTGATCGGTCATAAATCGGAAGCCCAACATCCAGTGACCTCCAGTTCTGAATGGCCGAATCGTAGATCCACAAGCTATGTTTCTTGTGGTCGACCAAGTTCCACTCGAATGCGATGATGATGATGTTTCGGCTGATAGGATCGAATGAAAATGCCATGGTGTAGTCATCGACTTGGGTGTTGGGTGTTGGAATGGAGACGAATTCCTTTTGCGTCAGTGGGTTTCCTATGAAAATTGTTTTCTCCGGTTGTGAGAGGAAACACAGTAGGCCATTACTGCAACATGATATACCTATGCTTCGATGCTGAAAAGTTGTTTCTTTGCAGATTGAAGCTTTGTTGTACTCAATATCAGCAGCATAAAACAACCTATCCTCCTCACAATTTCTCTTAAAGGGAAAGAAATTTAAGAAAGTTTTGGGGGATGAGAGAGAGGAGTTCTCAAAGAGAAAGAAAGTTTTAGGGAATGAAAGAGAAGAGGGGATGAAAGAGGGAGACGAAAGAAGTTGGTTCCATGATTTGGACACCGTTCTGAATTTACATATAGATTTCAACGGAAGCTCCTCCAAGATCTTCAATATCAATTCTTGTGGCAACCAAGGGAGAGAATTTTTTAATTGTTTGCCTTGCCTCTTGAAACTACTATTTTTTAATCTACTATTTTTGAATTGTTTACCATGTCTCGTGAAACTACTCATAAAATATCTATACGAGTAAGTGAGAGAAGAAACTTTGGAGTCCATGCCTATGCCTTGACTCTCAGAATCGTCTCTCGAGTTTAGTCGAGGCAGGTAAACAGGGACTCTCTAAGAAAGCATACGCTCTTTTGATAGGAATATATATAGGAGTTTGCTATCCCTGTATTTGATGAGGATTAGAACCCACATTAAGTTTTTCAAATGATCGCGTTTTTGAAATAGAAACTATATTTTATCTTTTTTTTCCCAAAAAAATCTTAATCCCTCTAACTTTATCTCTGTGAATTTTGGTTTAGAGATAAGTACAATAAAAATTATTACGTAAAGTTTGGATAAAAGTGTGGATAAAGTTTGGATAGAAATAAGTGCAATTGTTTCTTATTTTTTCTATAAATCAAAACATTAGTAGAGGGAGAGATTGAAACATGGATAGTAGATAAAGCGAGATAATGTTTTGATTGAGAGAGAGGGTAAGTTCAAAACAGTAGTAGAGGGAGAGATAGAAACATAGATAGTAGATAAAGCGAGATAAAGTTTTGATTGAGAGAGAGGGTAAGTTGGGTAGTAGAGAGAGATAAACTAGAGCAGTCTTCGAAAAATCTAACAAAACCGGCCAATGGCCTGATCCGAGCAACCGGTAAACTTCCTACTTCAACCAGTACAATTGGGCAGTCCCAACCGGTCCAGAAAGTGTTACAAATAATAAAAAAGAAATAAATAAATCCAAACAAATTTAATGAACATTAAACAATGATTAAACAAAACACCTCCAAATGATATTGAAAGGCTGTGAAAAAATGAATTTTAAAAAATCAATTTGAGCCCAAGAGTAATTTTTAAAATTTATAAAAATGACGGGAAAATAAAAAATAAGCCCTTTATAATATTAGCCAATATCATAAAAATAATTTAAAACTAAAATAAAAAAAAAGTACAAACAAATCCCTTATTTTCAATATTGGACTCGAGATAAAGTATATAGCGCGTATATATTGCTCCCCTACTTGGCAGATTTTGGAAACTACTTAAGAATTACTAGATTATTTTTTAAAATAGAAAAATTTGAATTTTGAGTATTTTGACACAAAAGTCTTGCCCTCCAAAAAATGGACAATCTCTATTCAATCATGACATGTTGTTTCAGAGATTTCAATTCGGGTTGTTTTTTTCTTTTTCTTTTTTTTTTCTTTTATTTATTTATTTTATTTTTTTTAACTGAAGTTAGTATACAACACAAAACCTTTGTATATTTTTGTTTTTTTTTTATTGTAAATGGTCATGCAACGATGGGTGTACACATAAAATAAAATAAAAGAAGGAAGAAAGAGAAAATTCCGGCAAAGAACAAATGAAAGTAGAGAAGAAAGAAAGAAGAGGGACATGCATAAAAAAGTTTATATAAGGTTGAACCTTAAAATGTAGAATTAAAGATGCACCTCGAAAAGGTTGTTTTAATGTTGAAAAACCCTTTAATGTATGAACGTAAAAAAAAAGATTTTGAGTCTCAAAATTAGTACATCTTGCAATATATTATCCAGACTGTCCATTTTCAAAATATTTATATGCTTATAGATCTACTTGATTTTAGCTATTTTTGGAGTTTAAAATTTTATAATTAGATATGAAAATAAATTTTCATATAATCCTAAGATTTTTATACGATAATCTATGACAAAGTTCTGGATTTTTTCAAATAAAATTTAGAGGTGCACCTTCATTAAATTGTTTAAGCCACACTCCATAAAAATAAAAATAAAAATAAAAATAAAAATAAAAATAAAAATAAAAAAAGTGGAGAAAGAGAGAAAAGAGAAGCATGCTCCGGATGAGAAACAGCTTCATGTACCATTAAAAACACGTAGCATTATTTAGTTTTAATTTCATGGAAAAAGGGAGTTCAACAATACAGTTGCCCTAAATTGAGATCTGCTTCGGATGAGTTACTTAATGGTTATAACTACATATGAACATTGGGCATTATGGTAATTCTGATATACAAGATGATATAGCTCATAAAAGAATGGTACGTTATGAGATCACTAACACTGTTGATAAGTCAGACGATGGGGAGGATTGATAACACATGGAGATAAACGGTGATAATGAAATTTTAGAGAACGGGCAAATCGGAAAAGATAATAGTTGATTGCTTATGTATTTCCCCTTGTCGGTCGATTTTAACGCTCCCTTGTTCCGTTCATTGTTTTATTTAGTATTTGTTATATTTGAAATAAGCGTGATTCGTCTTGCATTCCCAGGGTTTAGGGCATGAGATGGAGTAGGTAGAGGAGTAATAAAAAGGTTTGGGACATAAAAATGGTAGAAAGAGACATGGTTAAAATGGGAGAAGGGTTTTTTTATTAGGGCAGTTACAAGATATTAAAATAATTAACCATGTGAAGTTGGGGACTACGGGGGTGGGAGGAAATAATTTGGAAATGAGTAATGCTGATATTTAGAGTTTGGAATGGATGCTACGAAATTGATCCTAATTACAAAAGCTAATAAGACATTTTTTGCATTAAAATAAAGGAAACTTATCAAAAATATAACTTTTTTAGATTATTAGATATAAATCTTAAATTTTTTAAATCCTTATCCATACTCTTTTTTTTTCACTGTTTGTATTTTTTTTACAAAAATACCTTTCCGTGAAGGCATGTTGCTCGACTCGTTTTGAGCCAATCTACAATTTTGAAGCATCATGACACTTAAAGAACCGTTATTATAGTCACATTTATTTAAGTACCGTGATGGTTCTAATGTTGCCTCATCATCATGGTCCTAAGGGAACGGGGATAACTTAATTCCCACACCAAGAGCATTTGAACCCTCAACAACAATCATGGTTTGAGTCAATTGTGATGCCTTCACAAATCTATGACTAATACGAAGGGTATTTTCGTCAAAAAAATACAAACAGTGGAGAAAAAGGGTATGGATACGGTTTTAGAAAATTTGGAGTTCATTTTTAATAATCTAAAAAAAAGGTATATTTTTTGTAATTTATTTAGTATTATTGCATTGTGTTTCAAAAGCAGGTACAATGTACAATGTCAAAACAACATGCATCTCTTTGTGCACCCTCCCTCTAGTTATGTCCCCATAGAAGCAAATTGTACGCTTGTTTTTTCAATCTTTGTAACACACCCAAGCTATTAGATTTCACATCGGATAGTTGTAAGTAATTGTGACCTCCCCATACCAAAGATAAATGATCTTATTGTATATAATCCCTTTTTCTAAATATAGAAATGCTCTTATTTTAAAAAAAATTGTAATATGCTCCTCCAATTAGAGCATATAATCTTGCCCAAAAAGAGAGAAGAAGAAAAAAAAGTTTAAAAAAAAAATTTCAAAATCTTCCTTCTCGAAGGAGGCTTGTATCGTATCGCACAAACATAAAAAACTCAAATTAAATTGCTCATATCAGTATTGCATAGGGATACCATTACGTGTTTTGGTATCTATAGGCATTTAGGTGTCTAGTACAGGAAGGTGAAAAAGTCAGAGCTTCTCAACACATCAGCAAAATAATTTGGGAAAATTACAAAAAGCGCCCAAGATATACATTCTAGACACCTCCCTCCAACTAAGTTTTTTTCGTCATTTTAACCCCCAAAATGAACTTTTATAGCAAATACTTCCAAAATCAAAAAGTTATATTTTTTTATGAAAATGCCCTCCCCTGTACAAAAGAAATTATGTTGGGCCACAGACTCACGAACATAGTATCAGATCGAGAGAAAAAAGTATCAAACCGCCTTTAAAAAAATACCGGACCACCTTTAAAAAGTGTCAGACCGCCTTTAAATAGTGTTGGACCATCAATATTGCCAATCCGCCTTTATAAAGTGCTGGACCACCTTTATAAAGTGTTGGACCGCCTTTATAAAATGACTTTTTAAAAGGGTACTTTTGTTCAAACAAATTATGACTTTTTTACTTTAGGTTTATTTACTATAAAACTTGGTTTTGGGGTCAAAGTTGCATAAAAAAAGTTTGGTGGGTGGGAGGTTGTCTAGAAAGTCTACTTTTAGGAGGTAACGGCAATTTCCCTTAATATTTTTCTCCTTTACTTTTCTTTTAATAAGAATCGAACTTGAGATGTAACAGCATATCAATTAAGTCTGAGCCCGATTCCTATATGGTGTATTACTCTCCAGTTCTCCACTATATAAATCCACACTTCCATGCATGCATGTAGATATGTAACATCTAGAGAGAGAAAGAGGGTGATTTGTTGGAGTGGCAATGGGTCAAGTTCGGTTGGATCCAGACCCATACTAGAATAGTATTCGGGTCCCGGATCTGACTCGTCCCCTCGGGTCCCATGTCTATCCCATCGGGTCTCGGGTCTAGTCAGGTCATTGCCACCTTTACTATGAGCTTTTGTTTGTTTGTTGTTTTTTTTTTTGCCTTTTTTTACCATCATATACCCATATTATTGGCAACAAGGTCACAATCAACCGCCATTAGATTTCAAGCTATCTGATTTGTCGTTCAATAGTCAAAGATCACTACAGGTTCTTATTGCATATGATCTTTAATGCACCCAAACTAATACAACTTGAAATATTTTATCTGTAACAGTTTACAAGTACAGGTCGGGTATGGCTCAGGTTCAACTGGACCGAAACCCGAATAATGTTCAGGTCCAAGTTTTGGCCCAAATCCAACCCACTTGGTCTAAATATTAAACCCATACCCATAACCATGTTGGGTATACCCAACATGTCCCAAGTCGGGTCCAGGTCCATTGTCAACCCTATTAATAAGCAAATTAGTGATTTGCTTAGGAGATAATGAAAGTGTACGATTTCCTTACAACGTCTAGAAGAAGGAGAGATACATGATTTGGTGCCAATATCTGGATCAATGTTAGAAAAATCAGTCGATTAGAATCGGAACCGGCCGGTTAGATAAAAAACGCTAGGGTTCCGAGTCTGGTTAGGGTCAGTTTCATGTGTCTAGCAGCCTAGGTGATAACCTCAAAAAAATTTCGGCCCAAAACTAGTTGTTTAGGGATCGAACTGACCATGTTTTTATCAAATCGGCTGGTTTTCAGCTAATTGGACCGGTTCACCAATATAACACTGTTTTTTAGTAAATAACGGCATTATTTTGAAATAGGGACCGTTATATGTGGCAGGAAAACTGTGAATCCAACTTTTTCACCTTTTTTTTTCGTTTTGTGGCCTTTTGTTGGTTTTTTTTGTGTTTTAATATTTTAAATCACTATATAATGAATACAAAATAAGTAATTTGGATTTAAACATTGAAAAAAAAACAAAACAAAAGAGTTTCTTGGATTGAAATGGCGGATTTTTTAGGGTTTTGAAAATTTCTGCCATTCTTTCAATAATCTCCTCAATACCTAGTGGTTCTTAAAGAAATTTTAGGGGTTTGAATGCTATTCAAAGTATTTACTAGATTCAAGTTTTAATTTGTTCAAAAAACCAAAGATCAAGGGTTGATTTTTGCCCAAAGAGCTGCTGCTCAGATAACGAGAACCTGTATTTGATCCAAAAACGCAGATTTTTTATCCATTTATTGGTCGTTTTTTATCAAATTGAGAGTTGGATTTTGGTCATTGAGGCTTCCTATCTCAAATAAAATTTATATGTTTATTTATGAATGAGTAAATTTTTTTATATGATTTTTTTTTGCACAAGGTCATGAAAATTGCATAGATTTGAAATGTCCGCAATTTTTATCAAACAAATCCAAAATATCGAATAATTTGTTATGAGATTTAGTACATTTGAAAGACGATCGAAGCTTTTACAATGCACGTGTGTTGATTTGTTTGATTATCAGAACATTGAGGGTCGTTTCTTGCTCGAAATGTTACTCGATTTTAGGAATTTTGAGAAATTGATTTTCCTATAAAAAAATCATTTTCTTAAATAAATTATATTTTTTTTATCAATATGGGAATTTTTTCTATATTGCTTACTAAAATTATCTTTTTAATAAATTAATGTTTTTTAATAAAGAATTATGTTTTTCTATTAATATAGGAAGTGTTTTTCTATTTTGCTTAACAAAATTATTTTTTGATAAAATTATGGTTTTTTAATAAAATTATGTTTTATGATGAATATGGGAAGTGTTTTTCCATTTTGCTTAGTAAAATTATTTTTTGATAAAATTATTTGTTTTACTATTCTTATTTTTTGATAAAATCAATGCACAACACACTGATATGGATATGGTAGATACATATAAAAAATATAAGGCAGTAGAACATTGCTTTGTGATGTGCATTAATTTTTAGTTTTGTTGCATATCATGAGATATACCTTTTGTGAAGTATGCCTTATTTAACTTCATCGGAAAAGTATTGTATGAATTATGCTTTATCTAACTATATGGAATAGGTCCTTTTTGTTTCATGTCTTAATTAGTTGGTGTTTTTATTTGATTTAATAGCATCAAGCTACTTTTATTATTTGCAAAAAAAGTGCATAAACTCTCATTCCTAATGTGAGCTATTTTTGTACAAAAGAAACTATGAAGTTTTTCATGTAAGGATTGGGATGAATATGTTAATATGTTACATGACAAAAATATCTTCAAAGAATATCTTAATCTAGGAAACAAAAAGATTTATGCGACCTGCTTTGGATCATGTACAGGACCATAGTATTCAAATATTATGTAATAAGATATTATACACTTAATTTAAGTTTTTTCTTTTTTCTTTGTTTTTTTGGGGTTTTTGACTCATTTTAAAAAAAAAAAAATCTACTTGATCAAGTAGTCCAGTTAACGGTCCCCCGGTTCCGGTTCAAAGCACTCCCATGCCCATGTTCGGTTAACCGTTTCGGTTCAATTTTACGAACACTGATCAGGATAAAAAATTGGACTTTTGCAACAGGCTTTTGCCGCTCGGTAGACATGTAACTTAAAACCCTAGCGAACCCTAGAGAGAGATGGCTTTTTGCAACATACATATGATCAGGTCTTTGCCATTTAGAAAACAGGTATCCTTAAACCCTAGAAAAGCCCTAAACCCTTAACTTTTGTGTTTCTTCCATAATACTTGGCTATATGCAAAAGTACGCATTTTTTGGATTGTATCTTCTCTTACTCTTGTTGGATAACACAGGCCTTTCATTGAAAAATGCTATAAGATACCCATAACTTATTTATTTATTTCACACATTCTCAATTTTGGTTTGTAGTCTTTGTGAACTCCTAGCATTTTACTGAATGAAATTTAGATGCATTGGATTTCTATTAAATCTTGTTATTTCTTGTAGTTTTGCTTCCTGCTATAACAATTATTTGAGTCCCCTTCGCGTAATTATTTATTAGTTGGATGACATCTTCTGCAACTTGTAATTATTTATCAGTTCCCGTGCTATCTCAGCCATTCTTAGGAAATAGTTTCTCACTTTATATAAATCACTTGTAAAATTAGCAGGGATTACTGGAAATCCAGGAATTTCAAATGAACTTCTAAAAATTTGTTGGCAATTTAATTTTATTGGAAAACTGTTGGATAATTGTCACACTATGTAAAATTTTGAATCTTTCTGGCCTTTGGATAACTAGTTCGGCTAGTTTCTTTGATTAGAATCCAACTTGTTTTTACATTATCGTGTAAAGTAATTTAGATTAACTATAATGATTCTGAAAAGAAAGTTTGTGTCATCAGTGTTGAAGGAAATACTCTTATTTAGATTAACTATAGTGATCTTTGAATTTAAAATTATCATAATCCTACGCGATTCAAACGTTACTCATAAGAAATTCCACAAGTAGGCGTTATTATTCCAAGGAATTGACTGAAGTCAAGAATGGTTGAAGGCCTACAATAATGAGCAACAACGATCGGCCTCATCATCTTTCATCAGGATATCGGGATCCTCATTTTTAATGCATTTAATATGATTTAGATCCCCACAATTCTTCTTTCTCTTTTTTGCTAGTTTTGAAAATATATTTTTTATACCCTTGTCCCAGTTTATTATATAGATTATAATATGCTTTAAGTTTAGCCTTACTTGTTATTTTATTAGTATTTTTATATTCTTCTAAATTTTGATATTTCTATTATAATGCTAAGCATAATTAATATATGCAATGAGACCATCTATCTTTTGTATAAGGTGGTCAAAACTAATCGTGTCTATTAACTAAGCTCAAACTTCAAAAGAAACTTTCTCGAACTTTGTGATATATATCTAAACTATTAGATTTCACATCAAATGGTTATAAGTAATTGTGACCTTCTTGCATCAAAAGTAATTGGTCTCATTGTATAAAATTCTATATTAAAATACTATAATATAACATTGTTTACAATGCAATTTTGGAAGATTTTCGAGTGAAAATCACCCCAACTTGACACTACAAACTTGTTCATTAAAATTCGTAGGCGTCGTGGAGGCCAGTCAAATTATGATCTAAGGGTTGATCCAGTTGGATGGGCCATGCGGATCATCTCTTAGATCATCGGCAGAGCCGACATAGCCAATGTGTCGAAATAACAATAAATGCAAATAAATGTATGTTTAACCCAAATGACCAAAAGTAGATAAAAAGATGGAGAATTACCTGCATGGGCTGGTTGGCCTAGAAAGCCTGAAGCTCAGAGCTTCGCCCCTATTAGGATATGGGTTATGCTTACACTGTTATCCCCTTTCCTTCTCTGCAGGATTGACCAAGCCTTAGCATGGTGTAATTGGTTTTCTTAGATTTCTAAGTTACGGTGTTCCTGATTCTCATATTTGGAGGCAGAAATATGGGCTTTGTTAATAAGATTTACTGTTATTCTCTCTCCTAAAAGTTGCAAGTATCTCACTTCACTTATTAATGCCTAATCTAGGTGACTTAAGTGACCAACCCTCAAGAGTTAGATTTAGGTCCTTTTATAGATGTCTGAGTGGTTGGGAAGAGGTTTGGAGTGTTTACCTAGTTGGTTAAACTTAAAATTTGAAATTTTGGCAGTCAAAGGCCTAGACAACACGAGACATGTCGTTTGGGTCATCGGGGTCCAAACGACGCAAATTGTGTCATATATGCTCAAGGTCAACCGAACACAAAATACTGACACCATAGATGACACAATGTGTGTCGTCTAGGTCGTCAGGGTACATATGACATGTACTGTATTGTCCAAGCTTAGCGTCAACCAAACAAAAGAGACCGGCACCCAAATAGCCTAGACGACACAATCATCAGGTTTCAGACAACACGTACTATGTTGTCCAAGCTCAATGTTACCTAGACACAGAAGACAGACACCAAATGGCCCAGATGACATAGTATGTGCCATCTGGGTCATCAGGTCTAGACGACACATAATATGTCATCCAAGCTTAGTGTCTCCCAAACACAAAAGACTAGCACCAAATGGCCCAAACGACACAATCTGTGTTGTCTGGTCATCAGAGTCCAAACAACACGTATTGTGTCGTCTAGGCTCAGTGTCGATTAAACACAAAAGACCGGCACCAAATGGCCTAGACGGCACAGTATGTGTCATTTTATTAAGTTTTCTCTGATGACACAAATCATGTCTTTTTGGTCGCAGACTGCCAGATCACGAGATTTGTTATTCTCGTTATCACTCACATGTTTTTGGATTATTATTATCTTACTGTCTAATTTAAACGCGATATCTATCCTGCATTTAGATTATTTTCAAATTTAAATGAGGATTTAATGGGATATGGGACCATGAACTGGGGACTATGGACCCTGGTGTTTGTAGTTTACGGTGTTTTGGGATAGTGTGGTCCCAAGGGCTTTCTAAGTATTTTTAAATAAAAAAATAAGTATTTACAAACATCATGTAGTATAATAAAATTATATAATAATAAGAAATTAAATTATAGTGTAATATTCGATATATTATATATTGGTTATGGTTTGTATAGAGTCGAGGCTCTAAACAATCAAAGTAAAGCCCACCTTCAAATAGTATCGACAAATATGGTTTTAATATTGGAAATCTTTGTGATAGCCTTAAAATATATTTCATCTTTAATTATAACTTTAAAACTTCAAAAATAGTGTATATCGAGCATATCTATGAAAACTTAAAAATCTTGAAAATTGATGATAAGAAAATGCGGTACAAGATGCACTATTTCCATAACTTGAAATCCATTTTTTCTCATGTCCATGCACCTTGATGTGGAGATGATCAATTTAAGGATGGGCATCAAATCTTCTAGTGAAATTTTTGATGTGGGCTCTAATTTGATTATTTAGAGCTTTGGCTCTATATAAACTTTTTACTTATATATTATATATAACAACTAATAATATTATAACAAAAATTATATTATAATAGAAAATAATATTTCTATTATAATATATAAAACATATAATTAATGTGTTGATTAGATTTATTATATACATTAATTAATGTTAAATATGTTAATTATTATTTATATATGTTAATTATTATATTAATTATTATAATTATTACAACTTTGGGGTTTGAGATCCCTTTTTTTGTCTTACCTCATCTCACTCTATAAAATACATACCTTACTGTAAGTTTTTGGGGTCCATGGCCCTCTTCCAATCTCCTGAAAATGTTAATTTCACCTATTTTGGTGGAATTAATATTTCCAAAAAAAAAAAACTTCAAATGTGGAAATCAATGTCCATGTAGAAATTGAGAATCCTTCCCTAGGAGGGCATCTGAATAATATTTACAGGCTGTTTCTATGGAAATGGATCTCCCAAAGTCCCATTTCTAGAGAACCAAATGGGCCCTAATGGTTACTACTTTTAGTCTCTAGGCTCTGTATTTTGTTTCAATCAAGACAAGTTTCTCTCTAGAATAATTTAATTAAAAAGTATGAAAAACTACTTTCCCAAGTTCCTAGAGAATTGCTAGTAAAAAAAATGTGACACTTGCGCATAATAAAATGATACCTATGATGAAAGTATATTTCAAACAAGCCAAATAGTGGAAATATATCTTCTAAGTTGTTTGCATATGCTACTCAAGTAGTATTCACCTATCGTCAAGGATGTAAAAAGGAAAGGCTATTTACTTTTGATAGCAGAGGTCAAGGGGAAGAAGGGAAGGTGTGCTTGACAGCGAAATCCACAATATGTGAAGAATCTGACTAAAGTAACGAGATTAAGGAAAAGCGAAATGAGGAAGATTTGGTGTCAAGGGAGATGGGCATGTGAATAGCTGCAATGGAGGTAGAGTTGCATAGCAGCGAGGGAGTCAGTACAAGGATTTGAGAAGACCTCGGTGGTTTATGAGTAGAGCAGAGAGAGGGACAAAGAGGGAGATGAGGGTTGGGGATAGGGCAAGAGCGAGAGGGGGATAGATATGAGTGAGCGCAGGGTTTCTTTGTGAATAAATTGATTCGAAATGTGACTTTATGCCCTATCTCAATTTGTCCGGTCCGATTGCTAGGTTGCTTTCCATTTTCAAGCTCTCTGCATCTTCTTTCCCATCCAACGTACACCCCATTCTTTCTCTCCCATTATTCTCCCTCAATTTTCTCTCTCTATTCTCTATTGTGTAATTTCACCCTACGCATATTGTAATAGATCCCTGAGAGGATACTAGAGAGAGACAGGGAGAGAGAAGGGTTGGACCATGTTGCCCTGCAAGAGAGAAAAAGAGGGGAAGCTAGGGAGGGAGTGAGAGGAAGTTCAAGAGAGAGAGGGAGAGATTGGGGGAGAAAGAGAGATAGGTAGGGCCCTATAGAGAGAGAGGGATAGTGAAAGTGAAAGATGAGATTAATGGTGGGATTGATTTTACTTATGTCATTGATGGAGAAAGGGTCATTGGGTAAGAAACATTATGAGGAATGACATGAGACATTTGTACAGATTTGCTTGTGTAAGGGTTTGATGCAAGGGTTTGTGCAAGGTTTTGATGCTGGAAAAGCCCCCAATGCATCACACTTGTGCCAGGGGTTTGTTGCTTGTGTAATGTTTTAGCGTGTAAGGTTTTGATGTTGTAGAGATTTGCTTTGGCGTGCAATGGGAAGAAGGTTTTCACAAAGAGAGTTTCCTGTAGAAATCTAGAGAGAGAATTTTTTTTTTATAGGTGATTCAGGTTTGTGGTGTGGTGTTGGTGGGCGATACAGAGAGAACAAGTGGGTGATACAATAATAGTGGCTAGAAAGTGGTAATGTGGTGATGGTGGCAATTTGGAGGTAGAATGATGAAGAGTTGAGAAATGTGCATTCTGAGAAGAAGATGGAGAAAGGCGGTGTTTCCTATGTTGCGGCTTTATGTTCTTCGAATTCTCATCTCCATAGGAACCTCATTTTTTTGGCTCGAGATGATATCATTAAAGAACAAGAAAAGAGAATTCAATTAGCAGTGATTGTGACTTTCAGGGAGAGATATTTGGAAGTACAGATGTTCCAAGAATGGGTTGATAAGACTTGGACTAAGACCCCTAGCCTGTGTCGTTCTATCCCATAAGGTAAATTTATTTGTTTTTTGGGTTCTTGCGAGGAAGCTATTAAAGTAATCAATCAGAGATTTTGGCACTTCCAAGGGGTTGATTTGGTCATTGAAAGATGGATCCCCACCTTAGAAGCCCCCGTGATCAAACCAAAATCATCCTGGTTTGCTGTTTCTAGAATTCTAATCATTGCTTAGTCCTCTGAAGTCTTTAAAGAGGTAGCAAATCTATGTGGTCAGCTGATCAAGATTGATTGAAATTTAACCAGCTATCATGCCCTTGTTTTCCTTGTAAAAACTAAAAGTATAAATCATCCTAAAGAGGGTATCCTAAAGATGGGAGGCTTTGATTTTTAGACTCATATTTTAAGATATTTGAATTCAAAAGGGAAGTTTCGTTGAAGCCTCTTCCAAAGATGTGAAACATAGCCTGAACGGTAAGCAGAATATTAATAAGGATGATGGTTCCCAGAAGCCATTATTGTTGCTCTCAAGTTGCAACAATGGAGTTTCAAAAATTGACAACCGATATCATCGCCATAAATTTTGTGGGAGGGCAAATTCAAGCCATTCTTATACTGCAACGTCATCTCTCAAAGGGAAACGTGTCATTAAAAAATGGGTTGTTAAATTTGATGGAAACATTTCAAAAACATCTGCTATGGAAATTCCTTGCCAAAAATCATCTGTTTTGGAAAGCAATGTTATTTCCTACCATAACTAGTTTGAAACTTTTAGAAAGTTTCCCTTTGGATATTTAGACGAGTGGCCAATTAATTCCCTTTCACAAACTTCCATCAAAGATAATAAAATTTTGCAGCTTCAAAAAGAAGCTCTCATCCCACAAGTAACCCAAAAGAACATCATTGTTGAGCTTCACGCTGACTCTTTCTCTGATGTGACTAAAGAGAGCAAATCTGAAAAAGAAAAGATGCAGCAGAGGATTCTATTTGAGAGGGTTACTTCCATGCAGTGAAAAACGCAAAAGAATGATAAGTTTGTTGAAAAACTAGTGTTGGTTTATAATGTCAAGAGTAACGAAGTAGATAGGGAAAGAAGATATGCTCTTTCTAATTATAGCGATAAACTTTGGAAAAATCTTGAAAGTGTTGTTATTGATAACAATCGTCAAAGCCTCAAAAAACATGAGCTGGAAGATCCTCTTATAGTTCATCTGATTGTTATGAAAACACCGAGTAATGATGCTGATGACGAAGTTCCTGTAGTACATAAATTTGAGGGATATGATGACTATGACAATGTCAATGATGGCAAGTCTTTAGTGATTTGACCTTTTGAAGTTGATACAGTTTTGGATGCAATTAATGTGTGTTATGGTGACTCTCTTGACGCCATTACAGATACCCTAAAGGAAGAGCATAGAAAGGAACTAGAGAAAGACTTGTTAAGAGCAAAATTCAGAAATCCAAGAAGAAATGAAAGCTTCAAAAAGAACTTGATAATTTGGTATACCATAGTTACTATGATCACGGTAAGGTAAGTGTTTGTCCTCGTGCTCACTCTAAAGCTTTGTTGCCTATGTTTACTGGTCCTTCAAGGGTCACCAAACATAGACATGGTTACCAGTCTATATGAAAGTGTTATGTTGGAATGTCAGAGGCCTCAATAGTGCTCAACGTAAGATAGATGTTATTTCCTTTTGCAGAAAGGAAATGCCTGATCTCTTGCTTCTCCAGGAAACTAAATTGGAGGCCCCGACTCTTCATACTGCCAGATTGGTTTGGAGAAATAGCTCCATGGATTTTTTAGGAGTAGATGCTTCTGGCTCTTCAGGTGGTATTTGGGTCCTTTGGGATCCTTTGGTTTTGAGTGCTTCACAAAACTTTCTTTCAAGTAAACACAATTCCATTATTTTTCAGGGGCCTTTAAATAATTTTTCTTGGTGTTTATCTGTGGTCTATGGGCCTAACAAAGCTACTGATAGATCTGCTTTTTTTTACAAACTAGCAAATATTCGGTTAAATTTGAATGTACCTTGGTTGGTTTGTGGTGACTTTAATATTATTAGATGGCCAAGTGAATCTACATTTTTTCCTTCTATGTCTTCTTGTATAAGATTGTTTAAAGGTTCTATATAACACCATGAATTTATTGATCTTCCTTCTATTGTAGCTAATTATACCTGGTCCAATCATAATTTACAAGATCTTATTTTGACAAAGTTAGACATGTTTTTTGTCTCTTCTGAGTTTGTTACTCGTTTCCCAAAAATAAGTGTGAAAGCTCTACCAAAAATTTCTTCTGATCATGTCCCTCTGCTCCTTAACTCTAACGGTTTCTTGTCTGGACTATCCCTATTTATATTTGAATTGGCATGGTTATTAGAGAGGTATTTACTCAACCTGATTGAAGATTTCTTGAAAAATACTACCATTGATGGTTGAAAAGGTTTTCAAATTTTAAAAAAAACTCCAATTATTGAAACAAATGATTATTATATGGAAGAAGAATGTTTGGGGAGATTTACAATCTAAAATCGGGGCAGCAAAGTCCCATATAGAGGAATTAGATAGTATTCAGTTTATGGGATGTGCTCTAACACCAGATCAATCCAGAGACAGAAGCTTATGGGTGGCTACGTATAAACAGTTGGTTAATTTGGAGGAAATTCATTAGAGACAAAGATCTTGTGTGAAATGGATCAAGGTGGGCGATAAAAACACGAGATTCTTTCATACTATTGCTAATACAAGGAAAATGGATAACTCAATTCAAAGCCTCTGTATTGAAGGAAAAGTCTGTGACAACATGTAAGAGGTTGATAGGGCCCTGGTTGATAATTTCAACAAATCTTATGAGGCCGATAGTAGGATTCAACTATCCATTCAAGATCTACTTTTTACTAGGTTGTGGTTAGAACAAGCTCAATGGTTGGAAAGAAAATTTGAAGAGCAAAGAATCAGAGATGCAGTCTTTGGGAGGGGCAGAGATAAGGCTCCTGACCTAGATGGATACCCAATGGCATTTTTTCAATCTTTTTGGGATATTTTGAAAGATGATATTGTTCAATTATTTGAAGAATTTTATTGGAATGGTAAAATTAATATTGCCATGAATTCCATTTTTATTGCTTCAATTCCAAAGAAAAAAGTCACTACGAAGATCAAATATATTCGGCTTATTAGTCTTATTGGTAGTCTTTATAAAATCATAACAAAGATTTTAGATAATAGACTGCAACAGGTGATTCACATGGTTAGTAAATGACCACAATCAACATTCTTGAAGGATAAGCAAATTATGGATAGTATTTTGGTCGGACAAGAATGTATCCACTCAAGAATCAAGGATGACAAACCGGGTCTTATTTGTAAGCTAGACTTTGAGAAGGCATATGATAAGGTTGATTGGGGGGGACTTTGAGAAGGCATATGATAAGGTTGATTGGGGGGTACTACAAAGTATCATGGCTAAAATGAGTTTTCTTTCAAGGTGGAGAATGTGGATTGATGATTGTTTGTCTTCTACCCATTTTTCAGTTCTTCTTAATAACAAAGCAATTGGTTTTTTTAAAGGATCAAGATGATTGAGACAAGGGGACTTTTTTTCACCATTTTATATACTTCGGTAGCTGAGAGCTTTAGTATCATGCTTAATGGATTGACAGTGCAAATGATCATATTAGGTGTTAATATTGGTAATAATGGTATTATAGTATCACATTTACAGTATCTTGTCAATGCCATTATATTATGTGATCCCACGGTTAAGGTCGCCTAAGGATTTTCTTGAAAAGTGTGGAACTCTCAATTGGCCTTAAAGTTAATTTGAATAAAACCAAGCTTATTGGCATTGGCTGTCCACAAATGGTAGTATCAAGAATGACACATTTATTAGGCTGTGGTGTTGAGTCCTTACCCTGTACTTATTTGAGAATTCCCTTAGTGGATTCAAGGCCTTCAAGATCAATTTGGGATCCGGTGGTGGAGAGATTTGACAAGAAACTTGACACTTGAAAAGCTAAAACTCTTTCTATTGGGGGGAAATATACGTTGATTAAATCCATTTTGTCTAACCTCCCATTATATTTTATGTCCTTATTTAAGATGTCTTGAAAAACAACTGGAGAGAATTATGAAAACTTTCTTGTGGGGAGATGATATAAGAAGGAAAATATTTCATCTCGTAAGATGGGAAAAAGTTTGTTGACCAATGAATGAGGGGGGATTGCGTGTTAGGAGACATATAAACTCGATACTTTTAGTAAAAATAGTAGCAGATGATCCATACACAACTCGAGTCTTTCTGGGTGCTTGTTCTGAGAGATAAATATGTAATAGATTTGAACTTTGGCCTTATTAAAAGTCCAATAAACGAGATAAGTTTGTCCCATGTTTGGAGATCTGTGTATCTATGGCAATTCTGAAATACAATGGGGAATGGAGAATCCACTCTCTTATGGTTTGACAAATGGATTGGAAATGACCCGTTGAAATACCTTTTACCTGAGGTATTCTCAAAAGCTTTAAACCTGCTAGCATCTGTCAAGAAGGCTAGTGGGGGTGTTTATACTAATATTATTTGGTCCATTCCTTGCAGGTACAAGAGAGGTACAGACATGTTCATTTAGGAGTATCAGATGTTGTTGGAATTATTGAATGACACATATTTAACTCCAAATATGAATGATAGCTCTATTTGGGATCTTACACCTTTGGGACATTTTTCGGTTAAGTCAACCTATAATCTATTATTTTCTGATCATTGGAGAGACTTGGATGCTAGTTTATTTAAGATTAAGAAATTACATGTGCCTCTTAAAGTGCAGCTATTCTTATGGATTATGTGTCAAGATAAATTAGCAACTGTTGACAACTTGAGAAAGATGATGTCTATTATCACCAATGTATGTATCCTATGCAAAGACAGTGATGAAACTTCGCAACATATTTTCCTTTCATACCCTTTTGTTACATATATTTGAGATTGGGCTCGGTAGTGCCTCAATCTGTCATTACCTTTATCCCAAAATGTCAGAACTCTTCTTAACCAATGGATCACACCCGATATTTTAAAGATGGAAACTATTATTTGGAAATCTATTTGGGTTAACCTTCTTTAGAATGTGTGGAAAGAAAGAAATAGAAGAGTCTTTGATAATATAAGTATAGATCTGTCTACATTAAAATCAAATATTTTGGCAGTTGTAGCTTATTGGTTCCTTACACATAAGAATAATGGATTTATTTCTAAAAGTGTTATCATTAGCAATCCCTTGACAATAACGACGATGGGTGTTACCACCAACACTCGTAGTGAGGTTGTTTGGATACCACCACTAGTGAATTCCTTCAAACTTCATTATGATGGAAGTTCACTTGGCACTCCAGGGCTAGCTGGCTATGGTGGACTCATCAGAAATAATTTGGGTCACATTATATTTTCTTACTCGGGTCCTTGTGGTATCACAATAGCAAATGAGGCAGAAACACGAGGTTTATTAGAACGTTTGAAATTGCTATGCACTTTGGAAGGGGGTAGGATTATCGAAGGAGACTCGGCAAATGTCATTGCCTGTAGTAAGAGAAATGCTCATGTTCCTTGGAGATTATTGACTATTTTTAATCAAATTTAGGATATTTTGCCAACCTTTATGGCAACTGTCCAACATTGTTATAGAGAGGCGAATAAAAATGCCGATGTTCTTCTCAAACGAGGAGTCCTTACTCCCTCTCTGTTGGTTACTTCATTTATTTAATATTGTGTCTTTTCTTGAACATCTTGTATTTTACATATAAATTATTGATAAGTCATACGTTACCATTCAAAAAAAAATTTATAGTAGATATATTTATTGAATATTTGAGCATTTCCAATAGGTACATATGCATTTTGACAAACAGACACTGGGGGTTTTAGTTTTGTCGATCATTTTTTGAGAAGTAATTTTATGACGTGAATAATAAATATAGGGAAAGTATAGAATTAGACCATTTACCTTTGGCGCAAGATGGTCACATTAATCTTGACCATTGGATGTGAAATTGGGTGGTTTTAATTATTCCATCGACCAAGTTCAAACTTTAAAATAATTTTTTTCGAACTTTGTGACACATCCAAGCTATCAAATTTCACATTGGATGGTTGTGAGTAATTGTGACCACCTTGTTTCAAACGTAAATGATTTCATTGTATACAATCCCATAAATATAAATATTTAGTTAGATTTCTCCTTTTTTTCTATTTTTTTTACTGGACCAGTCTTTCCAAGATATATCTTTTCCATTACATCAATTTCTTTTTCATGGATGCCTCTCTTTTTTAAATATTTCCTCTGAGCTCAAACTTTTGAAAACGAGCCATATAATTTACTTGCTGCTAAATTCTTATGCATAAGATATGACCCTAGCTTACAAATTAATATTAGCAAATGTATATACACCTTATAGATACCTTATAGAGATAGGTGGCTTAAGAAACATATGAAATCCATGGGGTCTAGATGAAACCACATTTCCCTGTAAAGCCCAATTCACATCATCCATCAACCATAGTAAATATGTAACTTTTTATTGTCACCCATTTTTTTAGAAAATGGACTATCTAATTGGATATGCCTCCACCATATTGTTCCATATCGGTTGAGTTTTAGTGATCTAGATTCGCTGAACCGGCGATTCAACTAAATATTTTTAAAAAACAAGGAATAAAGAAAAATAAAAAAATTTGCATAGAACACCTTCTCCATCTATAATATCTTTGTTTGATTATTTGCATCATCAACGAAATATACAACAAAATGGGAATAATGCATTTTAGAGAGAGTAGTGTCTTTTCTTTTTCTCAAAGAGAATCAACTTGGTGAGTTGCCAAATTCAATCCAAAATCGATGATTCTCGACACAATTCTTAAAACCATGATTTGCCCTAATAATAAATTATCAGATTGTATACAATGAGACCATTACCTTTGGTGCAAGGAGGTCACAATTATTTCTAACCATTCGAGGTGAAATCTGAGAACTTGAGTGTGTCACAAAGTTCGAGAAAATTTCATTTGAACTTTGAGCTTGGTCAATAAGATCAACACTGCCACCCAATTTAACATCCAATGGTCAAGATTAATTATGACCACCTTGTACTAAAAATAAGAGAAATTACATAAATATCCGTTATACTTTACGTTATTATAGATGTACTAAATAGTATCCGTTATTATATGTATGTCCGTTTTTTATCTTTTATAACTTAATTTTTAAAAGATACGACTTTACCGTTTTTCAGATGTTGAACAATCGAATTGGAAGGTTTTTCAGATGTTCAACATCCGAAAATAGGCGGAAAGTTTAACGTTCGCATTCCCATTTTCAGGTGTTGAATATCCAAATTGAAGAGTTATGTTGATACATTGTATTCCTTGTAAAAATGGTTTTGGATGTTGGACATTCGAAAATATCACATTCTCGGATGTTGAACATCCAAAAATGTCATATTTTCAGATGTTCATCATCTGAAAATGACTGTGAAATTCCAGAGACTTTCTGGAAATTGAAAGTCATATTTTCGGATGTTGAACATCCGAAAATATGACATTTTCAGATGTCCAACATTCGAAACCAATTTCAGATGTTGAACATCAGAAAATATGACATTTTCAGATGTCCAACATTCGAAACCATTTTCAGATGTTGAACATCCGAAAATATGACATTTTCAGATGTCCAACATTCGAAACCATTTTCAGATGTCCAACATCCGAAAAACCCTTCAATTCGGATGTTGAACACTAAAAAATGATAATGTTAGCGTTAAACTTTTGACCTATTTTCGGATGTTGAACATCCGAAAAACCCTCCAATTAAGTTATTCAACATCCGAAAAAGGGTAAAGTCGTCTTTTTAAAAAAATTACGTTATAAAAGGTAAAAAACAGACATACATGTAATAACATAAACTATTTGGTACATCCGTAATAACGCAAAGCATAACGGATATATATGTAATTTTTACTAAAAATAAATATTCTCATATACTTTCCAATATATTATTACCTTCCTTGTCTAAGTTGTTAGGAGGCTTGTTTCAAACATTATTAAACTTTAATTAGGGTTGGTGGTGGGAGGTGATTAAAATCGGTTAGGTTTTGACCTAGTAAATTAGTTTTTGACCACGGCTATCATGTGTATCATCCTTCCACTTCCACCAAACCTTTGCAAGTTTTTTTTAGACATTTGATAATTCGACTTTGAAAAACAAAGATTTGACTTTCACCACAATAGTTAGGCCACTATTTGTGACTTTTAGGAAAAAGAAAAGGTTTAGATTTATTTAATGAAAAAAACTAAGAGCCTTAATCTTGGGGTATTAAACTAAGCAACCCACAAGTACATGTACGGCTGTTTCCACATGGAAAATGTGGTATAGCTATAACCTAAAAGCATGAAGGTTGTCCATGTCTTTCTCTATTGTAGGGCTGATGATGGGCTGGCCATTGGGACAAGGGCCTGGGCTGGGCCTGACCGGGCCACGCCCGACTTGTTGCCACCCTCACTTTGATTGTTCAACATGCATAATACCAACGCATTTTTGCACATGCATCTCCCTCCCTTTCATTCTATGTGAATTGTGGATGTGCCGGACTATTCACATACATATGCACATAATACGAAATCAATCAAGATACACATGGCCCAGATCATGAATACATGCAAGTGATTTGTAGATATACATGTATATATATAAGAAGGAAAAAGTTTATATAAAGATGTTACCTTGTAACATAGAACTACGATGCCCCTCAAAAATCCATCGGAAAAGGTAGTTTTAATGTTGAAAAACCCTTTGGTTGATCATCTCGACATCGAGATGTATGACTATGCAAAATACAAAGATTTTAAGTCTCAGAAATTGTCGGCATTTTACAACATATTATCTACACCGTCCATTTTCAAAATTTTCATGTGTTTATAGGTCTATTTGATTTTAACCATTTTTTAAATTTAAAATTTTATAATTAGATATAAAAATAGACTTTGAGATAATCCTAAGAATTTGAAGGTGCACCTTACCTCTACACCTACGGATGCATCCCTATGCAAACTGCACCTATATAAGAAATTTATCAAAATACATATAAGAGATCAATTGGTTTCTAATATCTTTTGATTTAACTTCAAAATACTCATCACAAGCTGGAATAATTTAAAAAGGGTAAACGATTAAATTGATGAAAAGATCATGTCTGCCCACATGCTGATAGCTACATTATCAGCCAATTGTTCACATTGAATCTGGGCCGATGTGATGGTCACGACTTCATTTTGTATTTGAATTTTCATTTTTTTTCTATATATCTAAATCATTTGAAATTTAGAACGTCTATTCTATAAAATTAGAAGAATCAAATAATAATAATAATAATTCACAAAATATAAATTGACCAAAATACCCCCAAAAAATTTTGGGGGTATTTTGGTCAATTTATATTTTTTGATTTTTTTTAATATTTTTATTAGGTGCACCTTGATGAGAAGAATGAATGCTTTAAATTTCAAGTGATTTGGATTTTTTAGAAAAAATGAAAAATTCAAATACGAAATGAGATTGTAACCGT
>NW_006498246.1:562944-573936 GCF_000471905.2 Amborella trichopoda
GAGAGAGAGAGAGAGATTTTGTGTCAAAAGTAAAAGAAGGAGAGTTTTGAGTGGAGTCAATTTAAAAGACTGTGGACATATATTTTTCTTTTCCAAATTTAAACTGAAGCAGGGACAATTTTGTTGCTCTCATGCAAGAATCTTTTCTTGCCCTTTTTGAAGACAATAACAAATGTTTTTTTTATTGCCACTTGAAAAAGGAAGTGATACCTTCATTAAAGGGCTAAGGTTAAAATAAGGCTTAGGTCTTATGGAAAAAAGTGAAGCCTCATCTCAAAACTCATTGAAAATTGTAGTACCGGGATAAAAAAACCTTCAAATCGATCATCTCGACCTTGACCATTATGGTTATGAAAAAACAAAAGGATTTCAAGCCCAACGAATAGTATATAATACATCACATCTTGTAGACCATCCATTTTTCAAGTGTTCTCAAATCCACATAGAGCTATACTTTTTTTGTGCTACAAATTTTTAAGCGGTAGTGAAAATTGATTTTAGAGCCATTATAAAGATTTTTTGTGCCTAAAGTATTTTTCGGATGAGGTTTCGAGATAAAGCTTTACTTTTTTACATAAGGCTTAGGTCTTATAGAAACTACTTCCTTAATTAAATAAACCAAAAATATATTCTACTTGCCCACGAGTGGACAGTCCATTTACTCCTCAGGTAAAACCCAACTTAGAATTAATTTTAGGATCACAAATTTAAAAGATGTAACCTCTTCAACCTATATATTAACCCAAATAAACAACAAACTCCTAATTGTAATCTCTATGCACTTGAAAAAATAATCTATTAAGATTTAATAGAGACCATCAATTTTTAGATTGGCGAGATCTAAATGTTAAAAAACTCAGATTTCAGTTTTTTTTAGAATAATCATTTATTAATTCTTAAGTGGTATCTAAAATTTCAGATAAACAAAATCCTCTCAGGTCTTCTGACGGAAGAAGTAGAGGCAAAACTATGCTCCCTCCCCAGGGAGCATAGTATACATGCTCATTGAATAAGAATGCATTTGTAATCTTTATATTTAGATATTGCAATTCCCACTTAAAACTTTCAAAATCTCACCCAAAAAATTACCAAAATCATCATGAAGTTTCCAGTGACAGTGGCAAAAAGGTACATTTACTTAAATAAAATGCAACATAAAGTCATAAATAAAAGAAACCGTTTATATAAGGTTGACACCTTAAAGTGTAGAATTAAGATACCTCAAAAGTCCCTCGAAAAAAGTTATTTTTATGTTGGACAACATATAATTGATCATCTTGATATCGAGACGTATGGATATAGAGAAAATAAAGAGTGTGTCCAAAATAGTACATTTTGAATCCCAAAATTAGTATATTTTGTAATATATTATATAGACTGTCTATTTTCAAGCTTTTCATGTGTTTCTGGATCTGCTTGATTTGAACCTTTTTTCTTTTGGGAAAGCTGTCTATGTCTTCCCTACAACATAGAAGTTCTATCCTCCCCCTACCATCGAGCCGTCCATTTTTTATCAAGAGAGCCACTCACAGTTTGATTTTAGACCTGACGTCTCAAAGTATTTTATTTTTAGTTCTTTAATAAAAAATTGCTGAATATGAAATTTGGTACGTGTCATATTTTCATCGAGGCGCACCTATAAAAAATATTAACAATAATTTTTTGATAAAAATAATGACCAAAATACCCCTTTAAACTTTAAGGGATATTTTGGTCATTTTATTTTATTGAATTTTTTTTTTTTTTTTCGTTATTACAAGCTTAATAGAGGAATAGGCATCCAAAATTTAGTATCAAAATAGTTTATAAAAAAAATTAAAAATAAAATAGTGTAGAGACGTGACATTGTGATTGGGGCAATCTTAGTTCTCCATTAAAAAATGGACGGTTTGCTAAGGGGATGGACATGACTTCTATGTTGTAGGGGAACATAAAAAGCTTTTCCTTTTTTTTTATTAGAGTTCAAAATTTTATAACTAGAGATAAAAATAGATTACAGTGCCATTCTAAGAATTTTTGATACCTGAATTGCATATTATGGTAATGTTTGGAGGTATATCTTATTTTGATTGTTCAAGGTTGCAGCCTTATGCAAAACCACACCCTAATTAAGGGCATACTTGTCATGAAAGAATTTATTCATGTAGTTATGCATGGGAATATTTTCACACCAATTGGTCCCAATGCATCTTTTCAGATAATTAGTTTGAAAATATTCCCTTACCCATTCGTATAAGAGAAATTTTCAATGAAAAAATATTTGCGGAAAAGGATTTTTATGCCAGCCTAATGTGCCCTAAAAAAAAAAAAGGAGAATTGTTTCATGTTATAAGGTCATGCATTTCTACATTTACGGTCCCCTAGGTAAAAAGTATCCATCTTAAATATGGATGCAAATTGGTGGTCCATCTAAAAAGAATTGAAACCTATGGTCCAAATATTTTTTTAATATAATTATTATTTTTAAGTTTTAGAATTCATTTATTTTTTCATGATCTCCATGTAAAAAGAGGCCCACAAATTTATCACAAAAATAGATTTTAAAAGGCGACTCATTTCTACATGGACAGATAGAAACCGTCTAAAAAACAACGTACTGGTTTGATGTAAACTCGAAAGTAAGTAGGAGAGAGAACAAAAAAAAGAAGAGAGAGAAAAGAGGCGAGGAGAGAGAACAAAGAAGCGGGAGGAGAGAGAGAAAAGAGGAGAGAAAGAGTATAGAGAGAGAGTGGGATTCTGGTACGATAGATCCCGTTTTTTGGGGTTGTTTCTTTTGTCCAAGTTGTAGTAAATCCGGCAAGCAGGGCCTGTTTCAGTTCGGGTTTCTCTCTCTAAAGCGTGTGATGGTGGTGGAATTTTCGACAATGGATCATCACCCTGAGTCCCCTGATTCTCCATCATATGTCTCCTCACCCGATGTCTCTCACAAGAGATCCACTAACCCCAACCCAACTAGCCCTGGTAAAAAAAAAGGCCATCTCTTTTCTCTGCGAATTTTTTTCTGGTCAAAGTTCAGTATTTGGGTCTTATTCTTTGCCATTTGCTTTGTCAATTGATCTTCTACCTTGGGTTTTATGCATTGTGAAATTTGGTGCTTTTTATTATGGGTCAATGGATTTTACTGGTTTGATTGTTATAAATTACAGAACAGATCTATGCCTATCTGTTTTCTGTATTCTTCAGATGTTGCGTTTCTTGTTATTTTGAGAAACTTATTCCTTATTGGATGGATAATGGATAATGCATTGTAGTTCGAATGTGCCTTTGGCTAGAGGAGAGCAATGCTGGTTTGTTTGGGTTGACATTTTGTATGTGCAAGGCCATTTATTTTCTTGTACAAATTTATTTGATTGTTTGCAATTGTATTTTTAGATTGGGAGTGATAACAGTGTTGGGTTTCTGATATTCTTGAAAGTAGATTTGTTAATTTTGATTGACTGCGAAGAACTTGCTTTATTGGTGACATGGGTCAGTAGATAGATATATATGTGCATATTGGATATACCGGCTTTGGGCTATTTATTGATGCATTTGTTGCAGAGAATGTGGTTAGAGTGCTGCATAAGGCTCATGTTTACTGTATTGTTGGGTCTGGTTTTTGGTGAAAGCATGGGGGATTGGGATCAATTTAGTAGTCATTGGGTTGTTGGGACTATGGTGCTGAGCGTATGTGCATCTGTTTTTGTGCGTTGCTATCTCTTTGATTATTGGATTCAATTCCATGTACTGTAGGATTGTTACACTTTTTAGCTAGAGAAGGGAATTCCTTTTGTTTTTTCTTTGACATAGATATGTGCCCTCTGTTACCAATGAAAGATGGTAAGTTATTCTCTGTGTTACTTTCATGCAAATTGCACTATTTCTCCTTGACAGTAATTGAGTCATAGGAGATAGAAAGAAACAAAGAAAAGAGTGCCAGTTTTCTCCCTGAAACTAGGCTTAGAACACATAAGAATGGAATTGAGAGCAGTCCTCTTGAAAATGGGATGTCTCCCTAGAAGGAGAATTTGGATGATTGACTTTTTAGTGAGAGGGGAACAATAGCATTGGGGGTTTTTCCCTAACTTCTGGGGTTCCTGATGTTTGTAAAAGACAATAAGAAAGAGAGTTTCTTTGGAGATAAAGGAACAATGATGTTGTATAGTGTTTTCCCTAACTTCTGGGCTTCCTGATGTTTGTAAAAGACATTAAGAAATAGTGTTTCTTTGGAAGGAACAATGATGTTGTAAAGTGTTTTCTCATTAATCAATATCTTCCAATGGTGTATAAGAATACATTAAGAAGAGAATGCTTCTAGATTAATAACTGCTAGTGGCCTAAAAGGCATAAAATAAAAAAATAACCAGGCCGGTAGATGACATATACTCCTCAACTGTAGTTACTTCTTGGAATGGATATTTCTTTTACTCATTCTTGTCGATTTTAAAAGTCGAACGATTGGTACTTGGTTCCCGTATACTTGTTCAATTTTAGTTCTATCCTTATGTCAATGTTCGCACTGCATTGACTATAATATACAACATGCTTTTGCAAATAAATTTGAGGAGGGTTATATCTGCAATGGATAATATTCTTAGACAGATGGTAATCTGTATTTTACTTCCAAGTTCTCCATCCTTTTTTCATTTTCATTTTTCCTTTTTAGAAATTGGGATCATTCAAATGGTCGGTCATTTCAAGTCCATGCAGTTGGTGTTGCTTATGTCTATATGAAATAATTTTATTTTTCCTTTTCTTATCAGTGCTGACAAAATATCCCCATATCATATTTTAGTCTTATATTCCTTTTGAATCTCATGTTATATCTTTCCCAATATGCACACACATGTATACCTTGTTTATGTGCTAAGTGAATTTTTTTGTCATTGGTCATGGCCACTTGTTAGACAATAAGGAGAAGCCAGCATCTGTTAGGTTCCTCGTATCAAATGCAGCTGCTGGATCTGTCATTGGAAAGGGTGGTTCAACAATAACAGAGTTCCAGTCACAATCAGGAGCTCGCATTCAATTGTCTCGTAATCATGAATATTTTCCAGGAACAACTGATAGGATAATTATGATATCTGGAACTGTTGACGAGATACTTACAGCCATGGACTTTATCCTTTCAAAGTTGCAGAGTGAGGTATGTATTATGTTTTGTTGTCTATCAATCTTAATATCTTTTTTGTATGGACCTTCTTCATTCTTATGTAAGTTGGTTTCTCTTATCGGATAGTTACACAATGAAGATGGTGATGATGTGGACCCTAGACTAAAGCTGAGACTCATTGTCCCAAATAGCGGTTGTGGTGGCATCATTGGCAAGGCTGGATCCACAATTAAGTATGATTTGCTTCACGTTTTTCATAGCTGGCCTAAGTCTTGTTTTGTCTCTGCAATATCTGAAGAAAACGACTTGAATTTACGATCATTGTTTTCCTATCTTCATTTTGCTTTTACATGACATTATTTTTTATTTTCATTTTGTTTTTTATTTTAATTATTTTCCTGTTTTGATGTTTCTTTTTATCCATGTGAATTATAATGAGATTAAAGTTATTTGTAATTATAGTGGCTGTGAATGTGCTCTAAATGAGATTCAATAGGTGGAGTTTGAATGTTTCATACATTTTATGCTATAATCAGTTATATCTCTATCCATGTGTATAATTCATATCATCATTATCATCCTAGCCTTAGCCCAACTATTTGAAGTTGGCTACACAAATCCGGTTCCGTTGTTTTGCTCTATCAAGAGATGTGTAGGATTTATATGAATGTGATTACTCACTTGGCAGGTTGATACTTATTTGGTGAGTGCGCCACTTATTGGGATGGTTGAATATTACATCGTGGATACAAGCGATATTCCTTAACATTTTGATTGACATTTTGGGATGCAAATTATCACAATTAAAAGGCTGACATTTTTTGTTACATCTTGGTTAAATTTCGGCTTCTGTAGCGAGAAAGGAATCAATTCAGTCAAATAACTGTGAAGTCTGCTTGTTTTGGAAGAATTTAGCCTTAAGCATACCTAGACCAGAAATAGTCTGCTTGTTTTGGAAGAACTTAGTCTGAAGCATACCTAGACCAGAAATGGTGTTTCCACTCCAATTTTACTTTAAGCAACGAAAGAAAAGGAAATTATGAGACTGCAAGAATCTTTTCCTTTCCTGATTAGTGAAATTCCAGAATGGTAGTGCCTCCCTTTGTACAGAGTTCTTGCCACTAAGGGCATGGCTTGATCAGCATTTACTATAGTTAACAAATTTGGCCAAATGTTGCAAATAAAGTTGCAATGTCTATTGATTCCACTCTTTGTCTACAAAGCACATACAAATGTTTATGGACTTATCAGTCTGGCCCATTAGATCATTAAACAATGTTAACATTTTCTATGAAAAGTGGAAATCTTGGTAACCCCATCCTTGGTTACTGTGAAACAAATTTTAAACCTATCAAAACCTGCAACTTGCTCCACTTTATAACCATGGGAATCTGCAAGCTTTTTGATGCAGGGCCGAGATGCAAGATCCTCTCAGTGAAAAGGACAAGATCCGTCATGTTTTGAGATATTTTGGGGATGATTATAAAGTCTTTGTTTCCTTTGTGATGATGAAGACTTCATTTCCCTCGTTTCGTGAATTGCAGCCGTTATTGTTGCAACATGAAGCGTTATTCGCCCTCTTGCCCTCACTGGAAAAGTTTTCTTCGACCGATTCTCATCATTTTTGTTTGTTAAAGAGTAATTGAGATATTAATACGGGCTAGAATTCAAATTGTAGTGGAAGAGGTAGAGGATACAGAGGTAGAGGACTTGGAGGTTGAGGTGGAAGAACTAATTTTCATCCTAATCAGGTGGTTTGCTACCTACTCCTTCAGCAATATCATTTGTCTTTTTAGTTGGTGGTGTTGTTTGCTAGATATGTGGAAGCAAGAATCTTATAGCCATTAAGTGCTATTGTTATTAAACCCAGCCAGTTGAAAGTAAAGTTGCCGCCCTAAATCCTTCCAGCTAGTGGAAAGTAAAGTTTATGCCCTTAATCATTTTCTAGAGGAGTTAGCTATCTTATCACCTATAAAGACATGTCGGGTTATGGATAGTGGTGTTGTAAATCATGTTTAGGGTGTGTGGTTTGTTCTTATCCCTAATTCCTTACTTTCATAATGGCTTTATTGTGATTGGTGATGGAACCTCTCTGAATATTCAGGAAGTGTCATAGTTCACTCCTCATATGGTCATATCTACGTATCTAATGTTGTCTTTGTTCCTAAGATGTGCCAAAATTTTATTTCAATTTCTCAGTTAGCCCAAGAAAATTCTATTTTCATGTGTAGTTACCCCTGATTTTTTCTTTTTTAAGGAACAACAATTGGGATAACATGTGCTAAAGTGTCTCGTCGGGGAGCTTTATATTATAAATGACCCTCTCAAGGAGAAATTCTCATTGTTTTTTTCTTCACTTCGTATAAATTAAGATGCCAATGTTTAGCATCATCGTTTAGGTCATTGCAGTTCTGAGTCTATGAATAAATTATGCAAAGAGAGCTTGATTCCCTCTAATCTTGAGATTCAATCTTCCTTTGTGTGTCATGGATGTTAGTTGGGTAAACATGTGAAATTTCCCTTTATGATTTATAATAAAAGCGCTTCTACTCCCTTTCAATTAATTCATTTTGTTGTTTGGGGTCCTACGTAATTTTCTTTATTTGGTTCTTTAATATTATGTCATTTTCAGATGATTTCTCTCATTCAACTTGAATATTCCTTCTTAATAAGAAATCCACTGTCTCTCATGTTTTTATGAAATTCAAAATCCTTGTTGAAAAACACTTCCGAAAGCCTATATATTCTACTTTCGTAATGCTCGAGGGGGAGAGTTTCCATCCCATAAATTTAGAACCTATCTGGAGGATAATGGGGTAAAACAACAAATATCATGTGCAGACACACTTGAGCAAAATGGAGTAGCAGAGAGAAAACATAGGCATATCAATGAAATTGCATTGTTCATGATGTTTATGAGTGGAGTTCTTAAGTATTTATGGACAGAAGCATTTCGTTCAACAGTTTATCTCATCAATATGTTGCTTACAAATGTTCGACATAGAAAGTCACCTTGCTAAGTTCTGCTTTGTAAGGACCCTGATCCACATTACGCTCTTTTGAGTGTTATGCCTATGTCTATATTGACTAGTGCCAGAGAAATAAGTTGTCCCCAAAGGCAGACATTTGCGTTTTTACAGTGTATACTGATGAATACAAGGGGTACAGGTGTTGCAGTCGTAGATTGAAAAGAGTGCTTATATCGAGCCATGTAACCTCTGATGAAAGTAGGATTTATATGCCTCCTTGTTTTATGGATGTAGATGATTCAGGTAAACTTGGAGGTGCCATTGCAGCAAGAAATCTTGGTCGACCCATGAATGAAGTTGTAGATGAGACACCATTTTTGGTGTATAAAGGTGTAGGTAGCGGTGATGAGCAACACAATCATGAGCGGGAGATGATTGAGGAAACTCCTCTAATATCTGGGAAAGAGTTCGCGGAGTATGTGGACCAGGGTTTAAATGAAGGTTCTCATAAAATTGAAGTCCCTCATAGATCGGCCAAAGATATTTGTACAGTAAATAAGAAGGTGTGAAGGGCAGCAAGGTGATTGTCCAAATGAGGACTCTCATGGTCCAGATGAAGACTATCCCAAACATCAGCTAAGGATATTATAGTATATCTAAGAAGAAGGCGTGAAGGGCAGCAAGAAGATAGGCCAATTGAAATTCAAGAGAACACTTAAAACCCACGGAGGTCTACCGGAACTAAGCACAAAATTGATCAATGAGTAAGTTATAACAACTTCACTCATAGTTTTCAAATTTTTTTATGTGCACTTTTCAAAATAGGGAGTCTAGAACTTATCTTGAGGCAAGTGAAGATAGGCATTGGATCGGGGCTATGGCAGAAGAAATTAAGGGTACGTACATCAATAAGATTTGGGAGATACTTCCTACACCTGCAGATAAAGATGTAGTGGGCTACAAGTGGGTTTATAATGCGAAGTACTAGTCAGATGGCAGTGTGGAAAAGTTTAAAGCAATGATGGTTGCAAAATAGTTTGATCAACATCATGGACTTGATTACGATGAAACATTTAGTCTTGTGGTTAAAATAGTGACAATTGGAGTGGTTATATCCATTGCTTTAGCCTATGATTGGTCTCTTTTCAGTTGGATGTTAAGAATGCCTTTGTGCATGGAAAGTTGGTTGAAGAGGTCTACATGGAACAACACAAACTCCAAGAATGTGGTCTCAGTGTTTTCATAATTCGTTAAAAGGAAGGGATTTTGTTAGGGTAGTATCAGATCATTCATTATTAATTTGTCACAACAAGGAAACTGTTATTGTCATTATGCTTTATGTTGATAACATTATAATTACTGGGAGTTCTATACTCCTGATTGATGGTGTCAAGAAATTTTGTATGATAGATTTATGATAAAGACTTAGGTAAGTTGAGATACTTCCTGGGAATTGAAGAAGATGGAAATGAGAATCAAATTTGGTTGTTTCAACAGAAGTACGCTCTAGACCTTCTTGAAAAAGCAAATACGACTGATTGTAGGCCATATCGTACACCAACTGCTCCAAACAAAAGGTTAAGGATATTTGAAGGACAACCTTTAGATAATCCAGAGAGACAAAAGTTAGCAGGGGCATTATAGTGTCCCACTCTCACCAGGTCTGATATATCATACATTGTTAACCATGTGTGTCAATTTACGCGTGCTCCCATTGGCTTTGTCATGGAAATGTTGAAGATAATAGTCAAATATGTTAAAAGGAACAGTGGATCATGGGCTGCTCTATGAAAGAAACAACATGAATAAATTGAATATTGCTTCTATAGTTTGGTACTCTGATTCAGAGCGATCTGGAGATTCAGATTTTAGAATACTAGTCTCAGGTTATGGTGTCTTTCTTGGTAGGAATCTAGTTTCATGGAGAAGCAAGAAACAAAAAATTGTTGCGAGGTCTAGTACTGCGGCCGAGTATCGAACACTTGGAGGTATAATTTCTGAGATTTCATGTAACAAAGTATTGTTTCTTTTTTTGGAACGGAAATATTCAAGTCAACAGTTTACTGTGACAACAAGAGTGCTCTGACAATTTCAGCAAATCCAGTATTTCATGATAACTAAACACATTACGATAGATTGCCATTTTGTTCATGAGAAAATTGAACCCGAGGAAATAGATGCTTGCTTTATTGGGACCGAAAATCAAGTAGCTGATATCTATCACAAAAGGGCTTGCAAAATATAGACATGAGTTCATAAAGAAGAAGTTGTACATGTTCAAGCATTATGTACAACTTGAGGGAGTGTTAGAATGCAATGAAGGGCAGTTATATGATTTGTGTGTATTTTTGTGGTTTATATTGTAAATTAGTTTGCTGTAATGTATAAGGACAATTTGTCCTTACTCAAGATATGACATTATACATTATATTACAAGAATTAGGGCTGTTCCATGGTGTTTGTTTTCATGGTAGAATAGTGTGTGCATCTTTTCTCTCTTTTTCTGTATTTTTCAATCCCCTTGATAAGGGGAAATTATTAGGGCATGTTTGATAACCCAGATAGCCCATTCATGAAAATGTGGAAGGTTGGGTTACGCTGAATTGGAATTAGACCCCCAAATTTGAGGATGGGGAATTCATAGTTTTTTTTTTTTGGGGTGGGAGGTGGGTTCCGGGGTGGAATTCCCCCATCCTTGAAATTTGAGCTGTGGTGGAACCCCAAAATTTTGCCCAACCCTGGAAATGTAGGTCTGGCTACACTAAATTAGGAAATGGACTTCCGCGGTCCCTCTAAATTGGGGATGGGGAATTCATGTGGTTTTATTTTTTTTGGATGGGGAGGGGAGTTTGAGGTTTTATGGAACCCTAAAATTTTTCCTTTTCATTGTAAGTGATGCCTCTTCTGTCTCTCTCTCTCGCTCTCTCTCTC
>NW_006498246.1:573956-603516 GCF_000471905.2 Amborella trichopoda
AGTGGTAGTACTATGTTGTTTAGTTTTTGTTAGTGGGTAGGGTAGGTTGTAGTTTAGTTAGTAACCGTTAAACTTTTACTTTTCTTATTGTAGTGTATGCTCTCTCGTCTCTCTCTCTCTCTCTCTCTCTCTCTCTCTCTCTCTCTCTCTCTCTCTCTCTCTCTAGCTCATCTTTGTCAAGTCTTTGGTTCCTCTTGCATGCTTTCCTTGGTGAGTTTCCCTGTGTATAATATATGATACATTGATTTTCCTTTCCCCATTCCTGCAATACTTTGTTCAATGTTACAAACTCGGCTCGGGCTTGGGACTCGACTCCCTGCTTGAGCTAAGTAACTCAGGCGAGTTCAACTGCATTTTTGTAAGTCCTGCACCAGCCCAAAAAGGGCTAAAAGGTTGCCAAAAATGTTTGTGAAAAATAATTAAAAATTAATAAAAAGAAATAAGTTATAAAGTTATCAAAAGTCTATAAATGGTAGAAAAAATATATCGAATATGGATTAAGAAAAATTGTTTTATAGCTTGAAAAATTTCGAAAAATGCTAGCAGGAATATAGAACATTAGAGTATATAAGAAGAAAAATTTACAAATCATAATAAAGTCTTTGATTTTTTAAATAAATTTAAAAAAGCTGGGTTTGTCTACGAAACTCGCCTTAGTAGGTTGACGAGGTCAAGTGACTCAGTCGAGTTCTAGTCAACTCAGCGGAGTTTTGAAACACAGCTTTTTGTTTGATTTCATGTGACATCTCTGTTATTGTCTCTAACCAAGGATATCTCTCTTCCTCAAATCTAGTTTTGATGACTATTTCCTTTCCTAACTTTCTCATTTTGGTTATCTTCTTTTCTGAGCTCATGAAAAATTCCTTGTTTTGGGGAGCTTTAATAAATGAATTTGGTGAAATTTAAATGGTTGCACTCTGTTGCACTCTGTTGCATTTCGTGATTTGTTTATTTATTAATGTGACGATCTTTAGGGAGTGGAATATGCTTGCCCTTCCTGAATATGTGTCTTTAATTCAAAACGATGGGGTTTTGTTATTATTCTTTGTTTCTCCACATTCATCTGGTAATGCAATTTATCTGCCTTGTTTGCATATTGTTTCATTTTACAAAATTTGGTGCAGCATTTAACTAACACTCAACTGAAAATATCTAGGTTTAGGTGTAGAGACAAGTCAAGTACTAGAAACATGTGCCTTTGCTTGTTATATTGGCTTTGTTGGGAATTTTCTTATTTCACATTCAATATACGGTTTGTGTTGTTGGGTTTGTGAGTGTATAGAAACCAATTCTCTTGACTTGGACTACAATGTCGACAAACTAAAAGCCAATACAACTTGAAATTTTTCAATAAACTTGAAATTACAACTTCCACAATCAAATTACAGCAATGTCACTTTGACTACAATGAGCTATTGACTTCTAAATACACTTAAATGAGAGGATACAACTCAATTAGGGTCCCTTACACTCGATTAAAACAAGTTACAAAAAGAGATCATCAAACTACACATGTATACTGTGCTTTTGAAAGTTCAGCACCACTTAAACTTACGAAGCAAAACTATACATCAATAGACTTCATGAAACTCATCACAATGTGATCTCCATTACATCAACATACATATGCTCAAGTGTGCAATGCATCATGACCATGGGAAGCCAAGCAAAGCTCTCAAGTGCTCGATTTACGGCTTTGGGCCTTAACTATGTGCCATTGGGTGACATGTGATGGCATACCTCAAGATTGGGTCAATTCATCATTTAATAAGTGGGAAGCCAAGCATCTATTGATACACACTTAAAACATGAAAGGATTTGTAGAGATTTAAAGATCAAAACAAGAATGAAAATCATGGGAGAAAACCGGGCTTTCAAACACAAAATCGGTTTGATTGAGTTCACAATTCGGTTCACAAAAATTTCGGCATAATCTCCTCTTATGAAATCAATAATTCAAGAGGTCAAGAAGAAGATAGGAGTGGCTGATTTGATCATGAAAAGCTCAGAAAAATATTGGCAAAAATGCTTCAAAATTCAAGAAAGAAAGCTCATGGAAAACTATGTCAAAATGTGCATAGATGAAGCCTTTAAACTATATGGATCAAGAAAAGAAAAAAACAGTTAACAATATATATATATATAAAATAAAAAAAAAAAAACACTTTATAGATCAAGAGAGATCAATGATGATTCAAAGGATCAGAGATCTAATTGTCAAAAGCTGAAGAAATGTTGTTGTATTGAGAATTTACAGCAAGGAGAAACTTAAGAAATCAATGAAAATAGAAAGATCTTACTCAATTGTTGAAGGCTTGAAGACGAGATCATGCATGTCTTGAAAATGAGCTTTGAATCACCATTCATCGAATAGTATATGACCTTTGATGGAGTTCTTCTCTCACATTAACATGGAGGATTTTAAGAGAGAGAAAGGAGGAGGGAGACTAGCTGGCGCATGCCACTTTGGAGGGAAATTTGTGAATTCATGTGTATGGAATGAAGCTTCAAGGGGGTATTTATAAGCTTCTAACACTCAAGTGTGGAGATGCTTCTAGATGGATGAATCTGGGCTTTTCATGTCATCTACCAATGCCTATAAAGACATGCATGATCCTAGCCACCATCCACCATCATGCCATTAAGATGTGTGGTATGGATTTGAACACTTTTACCCTCTTTTAATTCACCCCAATTTCCCCCAGTTATCAAAAAGCCTATGCTCCTTACATTTAATAAAGCTAAAACCATGATGGAGGGTATGCCCTTATGGTCATTTGTCAAAATTTTCAGCAAAAAGTAAATCTTAAAAATTCCCTCTATTTTATAAGAGCATGTGGGGCTATTGAAATCATGCTTCCTAAGCTACGTAGTTAATTGCATATTTACCATATACCCTTAGGGTTATGCTTGTATACGAACCCTATACCTCTTCTAGAATCCTCCACACATGTGCACAAACCACTTGCTTTAGGCATTAAACATGTGCCATAATAAATTTTCCAAAAAACTTAATATTTCATAAAATGCCAAAATTCATCATAGATGTGCACAAACCACTTGCTTTAGGCATTAAACATACATGTGCACAAACCACTTGCTTTAGGCATTAAACTTGTGGAAAAATAAATTTTCCAAAACACTTAATATTTCATAAATGCCAAAATTCAACACCCTTAAGTTAAAACCACCAACTATGAAATGACATGGGGGTTCCCTAGTGGGTTGACATTACCCCCACATCATCTCCATATGGGGGGGATGTGGGACCCCTCAAGCCAACACGTGGACACCCATTGGCCATTTGGGTGTCTTGTGTGGGTCTTGGGGGACTGTCCTTGTTTGTTATTTTTTTCAAATAATTCCGGAACATAGATTTTCTTGCTCAAAAAAATCCTAAAATTTTTCATAAATCCATAAAAGTCATTTTAATGATTTTTCATCAAAATAAATTATTTTGGTATTGTTTTAAAATATTTACAAAAGAAATTAGAATTCTTGGAGTTTAATTACAAAATGGAGCACTTCACTCTGCTAGACCCGGAATTCAAAGCCATCTTCTCGATATGACCCATCAGACTCATGACCCACAATATATAACCAGGGGCTCATGATTTCAGCCTATCAAAGTCAAAACGATGTGCGATTCTGAATCCCCACGTTTAAGTGGATTTTAAGTGCACCCCCTAGAGGACAAGCACACACATGGTGTGGGGGTTCTTCTCTCGGCACATGTGCATAGCTCTAACAAGTGGATCCTTGGAAGAGCGGCTTCCCATGCATTGCGACTGTATATGCACATGCTACGAGAAGGTTCTAAGAATCAAGGATTTAGGTCAATGTCCTCTATTGGCCCTAACCTTCCTGTACAGGGCTTTTTGTCATCAAGATTATACATAAATTGTATTGCCCTGACACATCACTCAGTCAAGACGCACAAACATAACAGCCGGCTTTGACTAAGAGGTAACCCTCTCAACTGTCTTGGTACCTCCCGTGCATACAAATCCTCCTCATGACTTAATCGGGATTCCATGACTCTTAGTCCTAGTGCGTCAAGATCATAGAGTCATGTCGCTCTTTTACTCCCATTGAAGTTAAAAGCCATTGAAAATGTCACAATTTACAGCCTTGAAAGGCCATGATTCCAACATGGTCTCCATTTTCTTTTTTGGAGGAAAGGACTAGTTTATCTTTAAAAAATTGTAATTGAATTTTGCTTTGGTGGGTAACTGCTGTCTATGAAGCATTCTGCTTGCTAAATGATTGTTCGATTCCAAACTTTATGGGAATTGTTTGTGATGGATTATGAAATGTGGTGAAATGACTTCTGCAACTAAATTCTTTGAACATGCAGTTTCTTGGAACTCCATGGTTTATTTACCAATTGCTATTGGAGAGATTAAAAATGCAAGAAAGCTCTTCAATGCCATCCCCAAGAAACTATCATCTCTTAAGGTGGGAATTGAATGCCTTTCGAGAACTTGGTATCTTGGAATGTGATAGTAGCTGCTTATGTTAGGAACTCTTGTTATGATCATACTTTGAAAACCTTTGGAGAGATGCTAAATACTAGACTTGAACCTGATGAGATCTCATTTCTAGCTGTTCTTCTTGCCTGTGCCCATCTAGTCAGTGGCCTTGGTTGATTGATCAATACATAATAGGAAGAGAGAGATTTCAAATTAAATTTAGCAACCAGCAATACACTAACGGACTTGTACATTATTGTAGTGACATCAAGGATGTAGAACTAGTGTTTCGAAGAATGCAATTCAAATTGAAGCTGAGGATTTATCATTATGCTAAATGGTTAATCTATTGGGCATGCTGGATTGTTGTAAGAAGTGATAGAGGTCATTCGTATAGGCATTCATAAAAAGCCTATGAAGCCTAACTCTGCTACTGGGCACTTTACTTTGGTCTTGTAAGATTCATGTCAATTATATTCTTTAATCGAATATTTATGCAGCCACTGGGATGTGGGATGATTTGAGTTTTTTGAGAACAAGGATGAGAGAGGTATAGATGGAAAAGACTCTAAGCTATAGTTTGATTGAGGTGAATAACTCAGTTCATGAATTTGCATTGTGAGAAGATCTACTTTACATTAAAGGGTCGTTTGGATACCTGGAAATATATTGTATGTGAAATATATTACAGGCGTAATACATTATTGCGTAATGCATTACGTGCAAATGGATTGTCACTGTTTGGGTAGTGTTTAGGTGCAACTTGGGAAATACATTGCTACTATTTGGCTATGTCTGGAAGACATATGAAAAATGCATTACCATCCAAATATGAAAAATATGGCTATGTTTGGCAAACATGATTAAACTTTGGTTTCAACATAATAAGTCATTGGAATAATATGATTGGAATAACATGATTTTATTGTGATAAATCTTATTTTTATTTATTTTTTATAGAAGTATTTCAAATGTCCATCTCTCTATATATAATTTCAAATAAGCAATAAATTTATGATACCAAAATCAAAATCTTTATGGTACAAGTTAAAAAATCGGAAGAAGTTTGATTAGTAAACTAGAAGGTTTGGGAAGAAGTTTGATTAGTAAACTAGAAGGTTTGGTATTTGCAGTAGAAAATTTTTATGCATTGGAGGAGACTAAAGAGGTATCTTATTTCAATTTAGCTTTTACTAGTCTCTTACGAGGATTATGTTGTATGAAATTTTTTATTATGATTGTGTTGTGTAGTTTCTCATCGATTACCAATTATTATTTTTATTATTTTTGTTTTTATACGAGAGCTGATGGCAGGCTACAACCCAAATTGGGGATAGAGGGATGTAGAAATTTTTTTATTATGATTGCAGTAGAAAATTGTTCCTCATCAAGTTCTACAACTGTTCAAATCAATTTAGATTTTCCCTTACTTTCACTTACCAATTATTAAAATTACCAATTATTAAAAATTTTGTCTTTATATGAGAGTCAGATGAGGGCTACAACCCAAATTGGGGATAGAGGGATGTAGAAATTTTTTATTATGATTGCGGTAGAAAATTGTCCTCGTATATCTGTTCAAATCAATTTAGATTTCCCTTTTCATATCCCCTACTTTCACTTTCTACTTACCTTAATAATTATACAATACAGCGTATAGGGAAATGTTTTTTTAAGCGGGGGTAGGGCAGAGAGATGCACGTGAAAGATTTTCAAAGATTACCTGTCAACCTCGTAATAGATTTTTCATCCTTCACCTCGCGTAGTGGATTTCGTGATTTTTTGGAAAATCTCGGGTAATGTCGAGTAATGTCTTTCCATTTTCTTACTATTAAAGTGTACCCAAACAGTGTAAATGTCATATTTCTTTGTAATCTATTGTCACGTAATAGATTTCCACATTCCCAAACGGCCCCTAAATGAATTGAGTAATAAAAAATGTAGGGAATTTTCCAAGCTTTAAGGGCTCTGCAATACCCATTTGGGGTAATATTTGCCGAGTGATAGGGGTTAGGGTCAATGTTTTCTATGAGTCATATCTACTCCGCCGCAAGGCTCATTGTTGCTCATGTATGGTTTGTAATCCTTGCAGGATTAGTTTCCTTGCCCTTCTGCACTTGCTCTAGGTCAAGGCCTTTTTCAAGAGGAGAGGCATAGAGGATAGTCTAGAGATCACATTTTAGGATGAATCTGCAGGATGATGAAGTAGACTTCCATGTTATCTTGAGAAGCTATATGTTTTCGTGTGTCAGTGTCAATAGGCTTGCATGATATGAGATTGTAGCAATCAAGTCTCGATTTATCAATAAAGAACAAAAACGATTCAAAGGCAAATATAATGCAAAATGTCAACCATTTTTTGGTGATCTGAACTATCTAACTCATTAGTCCTACTATGGATGGGCAAAAATCTCGTTTATTGAACAGATCCTAACATCTCATCATAACTAGCTAATTTCTAGAATCCTATGTTCCCAGATATTAGGTTCTATCAAACAGCAGATTGTACAATCTCGAGGGATCTAGATAGGGTATCAAACAAGGGGTCTTGATGCGAAGGACATCAAATAGCTGGCTGAACCGAATTTTATTTCATGGACGTGATTCAAATTATCTGGGCTGAGCTGAATGGACTTGTTTGGAATTGTCTAGTTTGTTGTTGTTTTTGGGATTTTGTAGTAAATGCGGGTAAATTAAGTTTTCACACAATGTTGAGGGTGTTGGAAAGTGACATGGAGTCGATATAATAAGTATGGTCCATGCTTCCCATGTAGCCAATGTAATGACGGTTCCAATGTAATCAATGGTAAATGAGTCAATGTTTAGGGTTCTAAAGTTGATAAGTTCCAAGGTGGTATATGAATCAACATATTGTGGGTTTCAAGGTCAAGGTTGGTGAGTAACAACACATGGGGCTTGCATGCATAAGGACTCGAATCCATGGCGATTTGGAGAGCTAGGGCAAGTCTAAAAGCTACTCTACGTTTGGGGGTGTATCGTATAGTCAATGTTCAAATTAGGGGTGTATGTGGAGTGTTCTATAAATATTGTTTTATTTCCTTTGCTATACATGAAAGGTGGTTGCTTGATTGATGAGATGAAATTATCTTTTCCTACTTGTTGTAGTTGAGATTTGCTAAAACGTGCATGTTGGAATATCTCTATTTGGTATAATGGTGCAACCTACTTGGTGTAGCGGCACAATTAGAGCTAGAAAGACCTTTGTTTTTCCCTTCTTGACAGTGAACAATAAAGTCTTTTCCTTGTTTTGCTGACTAGCGCGATGGATTGGTTGTTGTTGCTAAATTGGCCTTCAATCTTCTTGTTTTGTGTTCTCGATGTTGTAGTGAGTAATTAGACCTATTGCTCTGGATCCCCTATTTGTTTACAAGGAAGATAAGAATCAAAAGGAGCAAACTACCTAATCATCATTCTCAGGCTAATCATAGAACACAGAAGTTGTGGTATCTTATGGATGTAACATAGGTCACATACCTCAGGATATAAGATTGCAAAACCCGAAATTTCCTCTCTAGAGTAGAAATGGACATGGCCAAAACTTTTAAGAAATGATAGGCGGAGTTCTCAATATTCAGATGGACAATATTCTAGTTCATGGGCTCTTTCCATCGTATAAGTTTTTCTGTGGATATAAATAAAGATAGGGTCTAGATCTCGTTTACCTTGGAATGAAATGTAAGGTAGATGTTTCTGTCGGAGAGGAGAGCATGCTCCATGCATAAGATTGTCGTCCTAGTGTCAAATCGGGAACATGGATTGGGATTATTCGAGACCAATTAAACACAACCCATTGATCATGTTGGTCGATTGATCAAGGAGTAATTTTTCTTTTTCATTGTCAAGAAAGGAAAGGAATAAGGGTCTTTTCGGCCCTAACCGAGTCACTACACCAAATAGGGCTGCACCACTATACCAAGTAGAGATCTTCCAACACATGTTGGGCAAATGTAAAGTACACCAAGTAAGAGAAAAATAATTTCATCTCGTTAATCAATCAACACCCTTTCATGCAAAACAAAAAAGAAGTATTTGTATAACATTCCGTGCACAACCTAATTTGAACAATGACTAAGATGATTCAAGAAAACCTTCATCCCCCCCAAAAAAGTAGACGAACTTCTAGACTGCTCATTCTCTCTGAGTCCTCATGCATGCAAGTCGCCATGAGTCCAAGCCTCCCTATGTTGCTACTCACCAACGTCCACCTTAAGACCCACAAGATGTTGACTCTAAGGTTGTCAAAATGTTGACTCTAAGGTTGTCCTCATCGATCATTTACTAATTAGAACCTTAACTACATTGACTAGATGGGAAACATGGGCTACACTTGCTACATGGATTCCAAGCCATTCTTTACTCTTAACATTATTTTAAAACCCAATTACCCCAATTAGGTACATATCTTGAAAACACCCAATAAACAAGATAATTTCAAGCAAGTCCATACAACTTTGTCAGTTAATGCCAATTGTTGAGGTTTTGTGGCTATTAAAGACCTTATGAGAGCATGTACTAAAAACATTATAGTAAAATG
The DNA here is from genome assembly GCF_000471905.2 of Amborella trichopoda. The sequence goes on from NW_006498246.1 coordinate 582,984, forward strand.
TTCGCTCCAGTGGGAATATGGTCGACTTTGGACAATGAGGCACTGCTAGTGCCAAGACTCATTTGAGCTTTGACTGGCTATGGCTCATAGGTGATGTTCAAAACCCATAGTCTTGGGCATTGTGTAAGCACAACTGATGATAGTTTCGATGGAGGGTTATCCCTTAATGAAGTCGGAGTTGTGCCGAGAATAGTTTGGTCAGGGGACTCCATGAGACCCCTGTATGTGATGGATGGCTGAAGAGGATAAGGGTCATAATCCTCATCATTACCGTCACACAACATGTACACTAGATAGTCGTCTGGGAAGTGGCAGTTTTGGATAAAGTTGTACGACTTGTACATGTTCGGAAGAGATGACTCCCCACAATACTGGACTGTGTTGGAAGGATCCTTAAAACATAGTGTTCAAATGGGGTCTAGAGTTGTCCTCAGGGAGGGACCTGTAATCCATGGATTATAATCGTGTCTCCTTCACTTATTGAATGACTTTGATAGTTCAATCATGAACCCCTGCGAAGGGCTGTGGGTCATAGAAACTATTGAGTCAGTTTGAGGAGGTGCAGTGAGATACGGTCTCTAGAAAGGATGGAGTCCTCAGTATATTTGTTATAATCATAATTCTATAGATCTTATTCCCATCAAATATCTTTGAATATATTTTTATATGTTTTAATTATTTTTAGATAATTAAAAATTATTTTTTGGACCTCTCTAGATATTTTATTTTATTAAAAAATGATTTTTAATGAGAGAATAAAAAATTGAATTTATTTTAATCAGAGATAAAATAAATTATTTAATGACAATATAAAATTTATTTGATCTTTTGAAAATTAAATTTTTATATATTGGGGTCCCATTGGATTTATTGGCCCCACCGATTAGTGTGGCGTGGGGCCCACATGGCCACCCATGAGGTGGGGTGTCCCACCTCTTATTCTTTCCTAAATTGGTTGGTTCTAATTAAGCCACATGGTGACTTGAGAATTTTAGGAAAGTGTGATGTAGAGATTTTAATTGATTTCAAAAGGGGAAAGTATAAGATTTAATTGATTTTGATTTTGTACTTTCTTTATTTTATATTTTGATGGGAACAGAGTTATGGAACTGATGGAAAATGGTTCCACCTTATTCCTTTAGTCATGATGGTTGATCTAAAGAATAAATGGATGAGATCTTTTCACCCCACAGGTCTCCAAGATCAAAGTTTAATATTAAATTTACAAAGATGAAAAATCCCTAACCCTAGAAACCCTAGCCTTTATTTAATAAAAACTAGCTATGGGGGCTCATTCTAAAGACACTTGATCTCTCGCTCTCTCTAAGCCAAACAGGTGGCACACCCCTCTCTAATCTCTCTCTAAATTAGGGTTTAGGAAGCACAAAGAAACCCTAAGGGGTGGCACGCCCAAGCCACAACACCCTAGCCTTCTAGTTTTGGCCTTATGCTCATGTGTTGGAATTTGGTCTAGATTATCCTATGAATGTCATGTTCTTAGCGAGTTTTGCCTTGGCTTCCCAAATTGTGAGACAAGTTCTTGAACCTAGATCTGTGCCATTGGTGGAGGAGACTTGGTGTGGGGTATGTTAAGTCCTTAGGAGTAACTTGAGGCAAGGTATACGGTAATTTTTTGGTTTATGCTCTTTTGATTTAATTGCACCATTTATTTAATTTTCAGATCTATGTTGTGAATGTAATTTTATTTTAATAGCAAGCGAGTGTTTTTGGTGTTTTATTTGTTTCACATATTGTATTTGGATACTTGTGAGTGATTCGGGTGGCAATACAAAAGAAAAGATAGAAAAATTTTAATTGGTATTGACTTGCCCGGTCACATAGTCCACCTTTTACCAATCACGCCCATGAAATAAAATTTGGTTCAGCCGGCTCTTGGAGGAGATTTGCATCATATTTGCAAGTTCAGCTCTCCAGAAGCCCAAGTCCTTAGACCCGGGTTTTTCCAATCCTAGTGTTTTTCTAGATCCCCATTGTCAAACGTGCGCATAAGTCTTTGTCCTCTAGAAAGAACCTTTCAATTGAATCTGTAAATACTTTCCTGTTTTCAGGCTATTGGCCCTATCTGTAGGTAATCTTCTAAATGCCTCCATGTCAAATCTGTCCTGGAATCTAGTTTCTTTCCAGTACAAGCCCCTAAAGAAAGAATCCATTGCCCCCGTGATCCCATGTTCATCAAAGTGTCTTTCTCCTTCCCCATTCCTAGATATGGTGTTTTTCCTCCTGGAGACAATTAGCATACATGTAAAAGTATTTAGTATTTCAATTCTCCTTTTGAAGTCACAGACTTGAAGATTTCTTCCACCGACTATTTTCTTCTCGTATCTACATTACCTCGATGAACTCTCTCAGATTCCCTTTTGTTGTCTTGTTCATTAGATTTCTCTGGAGCTGTGATCTCAGTAAGCGATGATCTTTTCCTTTGCTCTACATGCCCAAAACTTCTTATCTGGTTGGTTATTTGAAGAAGTAAAAGAAGGACCTCTTAAAGCCTCTTATGGTTTGTATCTTTTGTTTTTTGCATGAACTATCAAATGTTGGTCAATCATGATGCGTAATGGAATGAACATTTTTGGTTGAATATTTTTTTATTGGATTTTTGTTTCTGACAGATCTAATATGCCTCAACTTTTGATATTCATGTTGGAAAGAATTTATGTGCTATCTACCTCTTTTTGATTAGTTGAGAGCAATTGTTTGATGAATGAAAAGTTTCTTCTTGATCTCATTTAGACATGCATGTAACCAGGTCATTCATAGAAAATTCCCATGCTGGCATCAAGATTTCTCCTCAAGATCATGGCTATGTCGGAATGAGTGATAGGCTTGTGACAATCACAGGTTCCCTTGAGGAGCAGTTGCAGGCTGTCTCCTTGATTATTTCCAAGTTAATAGAAGATCCGCATTACTCACAATGGGCAAATTCTCCTCTTTCATATACAGGTGCGGACTCCTCTAAAGTTACCTTCCATCAGTATGGAGGCTTTTTCGACCTTGGATATATTGCTCATTAATGTGTAGTTTTGATTCATATTATATGATCCTTGTTTTGTGGGGCATGTATCCACGTACTCGTGAGCCCGTACTGGGTTTTGTCTCTGATTTAACTCGTAGATCTCAATTATTTTCTTGTGCAAGATAGATTCCAAGATGTAGCTTGTTGCCATTACAACAGTGCACGATTTTTAGCCTGTTGAAGAATAAAGCTTGGGGATTCATTACCGTTTCCTGAAATTGAACATTTTCTTCTTGAATGGATCTTAGCAAAATTTCTTGAATCAATGCTGTATGCTGAATTTGTTAGATGCTTTAATATATATTTCATACAAAAAATTTGACACGTGCAAGAGATTGACTTTAAGAACAATGTCCTAGACAGAAAACCAGGTCCAAGTTTGTCATAGTATGTAGACCAACCTAGATGATCTTTAGTCGAGCATATGCTAGGCTGTAATAAGTTAATGAAGTTTCAAATATTCAAGCCAAAAAGGGGTGCATCAGAGAATTTAGTCGTCAGGTACTTCAGTTTCTATTTGTGTATTGGCCAACAAAGGGTGCATCAGAGAATTTAGCTGCCAGGTACTTCAGTTTCCACTTGTGTATTGGCCAAGCAAAGGAGTCACTGAGAATCTGTCCTTTGGTGGCCTGAAAAGAAGAATGACACCATTACTCTCATGATGGATATCCTAGTAAATCCATGATTCTACTTAAAATTTTCCTGTTTTGAGTACTCATCAACGACTTCAAGAAACTTGAGAAGGCTTTAAAGAAACTTCCTATGAAACAAATGAATACAGGAATCTCAGTTATACCATTGGTTTGAGAGCTACAAATCTGAAATCAATGATGAGATTTCTGTTTAATGCTGGTAAGTGGCTCCTTCTCCATTAGTGCATGTGGAGGTATTTAAATAGATGGCAATATGTGGAACGAGTTTTATAGGCAAAGTACGTCATAGGTGTAATTGACATTATAGAGAATAGTTAGAGGTTTTTTGGCTTATGCTTTAGTATATGAAATAGAATCAAAGCTTGGGACCTAGAATTTGAAAGTGAAGTTGGAAAATGGTATGAGAAGGAGATTATGGAGAGCTGCTTCTTAAGGGGCCAAATAAGGTGGAAAAGGGTTAAGGTGATGTAATGTTACTTGTAGAATAATGATTGGTCTATTGGATTTTTCCATTATGTGCGAACTTATGGGGTCAATATGGGAGAACTAATTGAAGTTCTTGTTGTGGTTTCTATGGTCTACATGAGCCAGCAAGATAGGTCGAATGGAGTGGCATTGTCTCATTAGTCTTTGAAATTCTATTAAGTCTGTGTATTATAAGATGGTGGGCATTAGTAATCCTTATTTCGCTGGTCTGTTGGGTCTGGAAGAAAATATTCCTCTTTAAGATTTCAGCGTACTTTTGGATGTTTCAAATGACAGTTAAAGTGTAGGCTTTCAATATCTTAGCATCCTTTGCACATATGCAAGAGAAAAAATGGAATATACAGAAAGCAAAAAACAGAAAGAAATGAAACATTGACCACTCCCCCCTCAATGCCGTTTCACCTTAAAAGATTGGGGACATCTTAGGCTTGTGCAAATTTGTTTTTGAAGAATGTCAGCACATGTCATTTCTTTTTTACCTCCACACTATGTTTGTTAGTACCTCTATTCTGTAATTAATCAGGACTCACCTATGTCAACTCAGCTCATGTAGGTGCACATGTCTAAAGCTACTCAACTTGTCATGCACATGCAGTTCTGGAAAAACTTGCTGACTTATTTAGAACTTCGCCTAGTCCTGACTCCTATCCGGATCCTATTGAAAACAGCAAATATTCTCTATATCATCTGAGTTTTGTCTATCAAGACTCGGTGAGTCACCTCGTGACTTACTGAGTTTACTGATTTGCCTGGACTCAAGGCTTAATCAAGTCCAGAGCCAAGCCTGAGTCATAAACATTGGATGTTATAGAGTGGAAGGTGGCTTTTTGGAACATCATGGGTCTGCGTTTTGTTGGGCTATTTTCCATGCTAGTGTTTGAAAATGTGCCTACTCGGGCTCTGACTCACCCGAGTTGCCCAGAACCTGTAGGGTGCCAGGTCCTGTTGAAAACTTTGGGAACTGGTTGAGTCTCACCAGTTACTGAGGTTAGCATCTTATTTGGCTGAGCCCTTTTTGGACTCGGCCAAGCAGATCCCGCTGCCTTAAGCTCAGGCCCTACCCGGTTCTGAGTCTTAGTGATGTTCTCAATCATAGTTCTTTGTCATTTTCAAGAGAACATACATGGAAAACACCAGGAAAATTAAGGGGGAGAACAGTGCAATCTGCCTGAGGTCATGGAGAGTAGACCAGAGGAGTGGTGAGTGGTCATTAGCTGGGTGACTGTTCATAGATTGCCCCTCATGGAAGGTTGAAATCTTCGGTCATGGCCAAAGGGTGGATATAGGCTGTCAAAAGATTTGAAGAAATTAAAGAAACAAGAGAAAAACAAAAACAATAGAATAATTGTTATTCATTTGTTTGTTTCTTTGTTGATTTATATTTAAATAGTGAGGTCTTTAGCTGCTTCTCAAGTCTCTTGGTTTTAACTAGTCTGAAGAGCTATTATTAGTCATGGGCAAAGAGGCACTACCGGATTTTTACTTTCTACTGTGTCAAAGGGAGAGATTCATAACTATGAGTTGGATTTAGAAAGATTGAATGGTCCCTTGGGGACTTCATTAATCTTGGCTTTTAGATTCAAAATATATATGTCATTCTCGTGTAAATATAGACTACCTTTTTAGGTGATATTGGCAAGCATGGGAGCTAAGGGGATGTGGTTACTGTATTGGGATTCTACCAAACATAGTTTATTCATCCTTACAGGGCCTTACTTTTTGGCTTTTCATTGATTAAATATAATTTGATAGAATTGGAAGGTTCCTTCTGCACCCCCACCCCCCTACAAAAGATTTTTCATCTGTTTTTTGGAAAGCTCTTTATCCAGTTGATGGCCCCATTTATTATTCAATGGGGGCTTGCTACAAAATTTCTACAGTCTAGTGGTTGCTGTTACCCTTTAGACGTGAAAGTAAAGAACAAGAATTTGTTCCTTGCTCTGATGATCTACATTTGTGTTTTATTTGGTGAATATTGGAGCTTCACTGTTTACAGTTTGTTGGGGATCTGCAGGTGTTAACTTTTCTGGTCTTCATGGTGTACCGGTTGGTTATGTGCTTCCTCCTGTTGGACCTGTTGCTTACAATCTGATCAATTATGGATCAAATGGTGTTGGAGGAAAATATAAAAATAACAAGGTACTTCTTTTTCATTTTTATGGTTTTTATGACATGGTCTAGTTTCGACTCTTGGTAAATTTTGATTGTTTTGTTGTGTGCCTGTCCCTAAACTTTGATTTCATAATGTGTCTTCTATATGGCAATACTAAAACACTCAGTTTTCAATGAAGAATGCTTTTTCGGTGATTTGTATACTTTTTAAAGATCAGTTTCTTTCCTCCCTCATTTTGTCGAAGCTCAGGGTTAATTTGTAGGAGCTCAGTGTACTTGCATAATTTTCTTAACATTTGTGGTGGAACTCTAAACTTTTTTGCTTGCATTTTTCAGTTTCCGCTATAGCTTGATGCTATTGCAAAACATTAAATGTTTCAGGTTTCCTTATATGGGGACCACATGGCATAGGGCTAATGTTTGTTTTCTCAATCCTTAAAATGTTTGACTACATGCAGTTCATCTTTGGTCCTCAAAAGTGATCGCATATTCCCTTTACATGTACCACTTTGGTGTTGGATCGAAATCTACTGCTTGGTTTCCTTAACATTAAATGACCTGGTTGCCAAGATTTAGAAGAATCCACTATTTTCTTTCTCAATTTTGAAAGCATATTGGGTATTTTACTCGAATTTCCCGTTAGGATTTTGTGTTAAATGACAAAAACATGGTGAAAGAGAATTCTTGAAGTCTTATCACATTTAGTACTCTAGCAGATGGACATGTTTTGGTTTGTCTCATAGTTGTTGGAAGAAGGAGCGTTTTAAGAATCAAAAGTGGCGAATTACGAGAGGCTAGAAGCTTCCTATGGTAGGAAGCATCGTCAGTACAATGCATATCTCAGGAATCGAGATTCCTTCTTTTGAGAATCGTACTCCCTACCACTTGTAATTGCTCAAGTAATTATCAAGGAACGAGTTCCATAAGGCAAAAGGTTTGTTGCTCTAAAGTATCCTTACCAAGAATCCCTTTGTACTAGAATCAATGTATTGAGTAGTCAGTACGCTTAGCCCGGCTTCTCTAGTATTAGAACCGAGGTCCTTGACTTTCTAAACAAAGGTTCCTGTGGCATTGGAATCGATGTATTGAGTGCCCTTAATCACAGTTCCCCATCGTATTGGAATCAAGGTCATTGAGTGGCCTTAACTAGAGTTTCCTAGGTACTGCAATTGTGGTTTACTGGAGATTCTAGATTAAATAAAGAAAGTAAAATTATTCGATTTATTAATAATGATTTTAAAAAAAATATTAAATAAAGAATGATTGTAAAAATATTATGGAATGCTTTTCAAACATTATGTTCTTGAAAATTTAAGGTTTCCTGACATTCTTTGGCTTTAGCTTTTGTACATGATGTTTGGGAGCTTGTCACAGTTAGCTGTATTATATAGTGGGTTGGCTCTTGCTCCTTACCACGATATATAATGATCACCAAAGGTGTGATCCTTGGATGATTATGATGTGTCAATACTTGGATGATAAGCTGTGAACCTTGGATGATTATGATGAACCTTGGATGATTATGATGTGTCAATACTTGGATGATGATAAAGTGTTTATTTAAGTTATCCATCACAAAACTGAAGTGTTTGTTCGAGTTTTGTTGTGTATGTGTGCACCGGAACACATGCGTACCTTACTTTTTTCTCTGTTTATTTGAAAGGAAGTTAAAAAATATTTTGGTCAGTTCGTGGTGGAAACTACTTCTACTCTTATATTTGGAGATTTATTTCTCAAATTAATAATCCTAATTGTCTATTTAGATGCAGGAATATTGTACATGCTGTGATTCTTTTCCTTTGGAATCATACTTCGCAAGGTTAAGGACTAACATGCTACAATCATGTTACTATTTGGAGCTGTATACATGTCAGAATAATATATTCAACTTACAGAAAATTATAATTTCGGAAATATGAAGGTTGCTTCTCAATTGATGGGATCGATGGCAATATCTTTTTGATTTATATTCCAGACTTAATAAGACTAGCTGGATTGGATTTGAAACATCTTAATGCTATGTAACCTGCAAGGCATGGATTTTTAATATTGGTCTTTTGCCATTTTAGACATTTTTTGAAACTGATATTTTAGCCAAAATTGAGAACCCTAAACCAGGAATAATTTGTAATGACTTTAATTATATACCTACTCTCTAGTCTGTAAGCACAGTTTCTTTCTGTGATATGTTAATTTCAAGTTATAAACTATCTAACAAATGGGGAATGTATTCATTCTGAAGATTAAAGGCATATTCCAATGGAGCCCATCTTTGAATGTTTCCTCTCTCTTTGTACGCCCTTGCTCTAAAGGGGATCGTGGGGAATGAAACTTGACCAAATTACTGATCAACTCTATTATGATGCATGTAAGCAGTTTGGCACATTCTTGCTTGAGGTGATTTACATCTTCCTGACGTTGCAACTGAAAAAAGAAAAAGGCCCCCCTTTTTTTCTCTAATTAAAGTGTCACAATGTAAGTACATATATGGGTATTTACCAAATTAATTTAATCTTTTGGAACTGTTTTCCTTATGAAGCTGCTTTTTAAATTTTTTCTGTTTAGTCTCTTGACTATGCAATTTTGTTAGTTTAGGTTTTTATTGTGAAGTAATTATTATGATATATGTTATAAAACTCAAACTACATGTGATTCCCTTGAGTCCCTTGTTAAATTTGATTTGAAGATATTTAGCATGGCGTTTCTCCTAAGCCACTTGATCTGCCAAGGATGATTTTTGGGAAGCCATTGGTTGTTCCTTCCATATTACGAAATGACTTGTTTATTCCATATTCTTTGGTATCAAAAAGTACAAAGATGCCTGCCAAATGGCTATTTATGATGTAGTGTTGCCCCTATCAAGGTCTCCTCACCTATAGGCTCTAGCATCACTATAATTCTCCTGGGAGTTTTTACCCCTCCAGAGTTTAAAAGACTTTCCTTGTTAATGACCATGCTTGTATTAATTTTCCTCTTAATATAGGTACCCATTTTGGAAAAAAAGAAGTTCAAGTTCAACTACATTTCATGGTTCCCATATGGCATCACAGGCAGTCTTCATGTTCCTATTACCTACTTTTCTTTTAATAGAGTATAATGGTTTTCTTTGTGCCCCTTTGAGAACCATATTTTTAGATGAGATATGAGCTTGAGAAGTTTATTCATCATCATCATCATCATCATCATCGTCAAAACCTTTTCCCAACCGGTACAACGCGCCGCTTTTGGGAAACGCCCTAGCATAAGCAGATATTGTAGGTTTAGGATTTATGATATGTTTTGGCAAACGTTTACGTTGGCTGCCTACCTAGCACAACCCAGCCCTTTACCCGGCATAGGATAGGTTAAGGGAAAGTTTAAGGGTCTCACCCTTCTTAGACAATCAAGAAGTTTATTCATATTGTGACTATTTGTTGGACCAGAAGTAATTTCAAAGCAGCATATTAAAATATAAAATTGGGCATGAACTTTTTCTTGATGATAAGCTCCAGCATGCAAGGAGGCCTATAGTTGTGAAAGATGTGAACATTGAGTTAAAAATAAAATGGAAGCTTCAACACAAACATTGTTAGACTAGGTTATTCATGGAGTACTTTGGTATTTGGGTTTGATAGCTATGAAATATTCTGTTAAAATTTATACATAATCACCTTATTAAAGATATTGCAAGGTCCTTGAAAGATGTGATAACCAAGTGATTATGTAAAAAGTACTAAAACAACAAATCAAATATTTGGGAATGCATTTCCGAGGTAGGTGATGAAATAAATATTGTAGGGAGAAATTTTTTAAATTAGTTGAGGCGTTTGATAGAAAAACGTCTGTTCTATTTAAATAATTCTAAAAATTTAAAAAACTATCAAAACAAAATGTTGAAGGGTTTGGAATATCTTAAATAACTATAAAACAATGGTATCAAGTGGGTTATGTGGAAAGTTTTTTAATTGTAAGATGATTTTTGCCCTCACCCAAATTATCTTTAAAGGCCTTGATGAGGATTATTTTGTGCTTTCAAAGAAGTCAAACATGTGATTATATATATACATAAAAAAAAATTAAGTCAAAGGAATAGATTTAGTTTATAAGTCAAAAGAATAAATTTATTTCAGAGCCTATAGGTTCAATCCTCTTTCTGGTATCAGAGTCCATAGGTTTAATCCTATAGTTCCCTCTTTCTTTCTCTGTTCTCTCTTGCAACAAAGTGTGGTGGGAAAAGATTTGCCCTATCAAAAATGGCTTGTGCATTTTTTTATGATAACATCTCTTACCCAGAAAAACCAACAACTGATTTTGAAGATAGACCTTTACTTGAAATCAAGTTTTTACACCATTGGAATAAATATTCCCCTTTAAGAGAAAGTGATTTAATTATTCCATAGATGGTGCATGATCTTTCTAGTCATTCACCCAAAGAAAATGGCAGAAAGAAAAGAATTGGTATGTACTGAAGCTTCTCCCATAGCTATAATTGAATTTTGGGGTGTATTATAGTGATGATGGAGGACTATTTTATGCTCTTTTAGAACTATATTTAGCCCCAAAACAAATTTTGCCTACCTAGTATTTGCCTACGTACTTACTTACAAAATTCTGTAAGTTCTCTATCCAGTGATGAATCTAATGATTGACTAGTCGTTTTTAGTGAAGAGTCTCATATTGAAAAAAATCAAACAAAGTTTTCAAAGTGATTACAAGGGGAACTTTAGGAAAGTGTTCGAAAAACCATTCAAAGAGGATGCGATTAAAACGAAAATATGTATTAAATTCGAAAAATGGAGCATTCTCAAAATCTTTTACTAGGGTGCAAGAGATGGAGCTGAAGATTGGAAAAAAGATAGAGTTATTTCTGGAAACTAGCGCTAATATAAATTTTTGCACCAAAGAACTATGGAAAAACTGGGTAAAATGCGCACAAGGATAAGAAGTTGATATCATGAATGGTGGAATAAAATTATCAGAATTTGCCATCAATGTTCCTGTTAAAATTGGAGACAAAGTGATTTTGGTAAAGTTTGTTAATATTGAGGATGGAGGATACCAAGTAGGAATGGGCACTGTGACTCTATTTCTTCAAAAATAATAGGCTCTATGACTCTAGATGAAAGAAGCCCTTGACAGTGTCATGAGACTTTATAATTTTTACTATAGAAGGAGAAAAATAAATTGTACCTCAAATTCCACTAACTTTTAGAATGAGGACAAACAAAATCCAAAACAATCATTCTATATTAAAAATATGAAAAATGTTCAAAAGTTGGAAAAGAATATGAAAAATATAAAATTATCAGACAAATGAAGGGCATGAGCTTAGAAGCCAGTTTAAAATTGCTTGATATAAGAGAAATTGCAGAAATCCTTAAATAACTACTTGAGTCATTCCACAATATTTTGGACAAAAGCAGCCCATGGTTTTCTTTTTAGTGGTATTACTTTAAGAGAGTGGTTTTACTTTTTACAAATAGTTTTGATTTTTGAAATGATTATACTAATTTCTTTTGCTTTTGGAGTGGAATAACTATTTGAACTGGCTTCTAAGCTCATGCCCTTTATTTGTCAGATAATTTCATATTTTTTATGTTCTTTTCCAAACTTTTGAACATCTTTCATAGTTTTTATTATAGAAGGATTGTTGTGAATTTTGTTTGCCCTTATTCTGAAAGTTGGTGGAATTCGAGGTACAATTTCTTTTTCTTTTTCTGTAGTAAAAATTATCAAGTTTCTTGACATTGTGTAAGGGTTTATTTCATCTAGAGTCACATAACCTTTTCTTGCTTGGTATCCTCCATCCTCAATATTAACAAACTTACCAAAATCACTTTGTCTCCAATATTAACAGAAACATTGATGGCAAATTCTATGAATTTTCTTCTATCATTCATGCTATCAACTTATTGGCCTTGTGAGTATTTTACCAAATTTTTTCATAGTTCTTTGGTGCAAAAATTGAAATTAGCACCAGTACCAGAAATAATTATCTTTTCCAATTTTTGCCTCCATCTATATCAATTTTTGCTGGCACTGGTAAAAAATTTTGAGTATGCAGCATTTTTCTAATTTGATACTTTTTTTTTTGGAAATCTCTTCCTCTTTGAATGATTTTTCAAACAATTTCCTAAAGTCCCCCTTGTAATCACTTTGAAAACTCTGTTTGATTTTTTCAATCTGAGACTCTTTATTAGAATAGACTAGTAAATCATCAGATTCATCAACACCGGATAGAGAAACTTACAGAGTTCTCTTCGATTGTCTGGTAAGGGTAAGATGTTGAGCATTCTTCTTTATGTTTGCTCTTTTCTCTAGAGGCTGCTTCCTTCCAAGTAATCATCTTGCTTTGTCCCTCAATTTCTTCATTTTCATCATTGTACCTACATCTTTTGGAGTAGGAGTAGTAGGGACAGAGTCTAAAACTTCTCAAGGTCTCCATTGCACAACCAATTTGGTTTTTATGACATCTCTAAAAAACTCTCTTTCTGAAATCTCAACAAATACTGAATGGGCAAAATTTTGTTTTGAGGCTAATTATAGTTCTGAAAGAGCATAAAATTTTCTTTCATCATTACTATTATACACACTTTCCCAAGATTCAATTATAGGTATGAGATAAGCTTCAATACATACCCATTCTTTTCTTTCTACCTTTTTCTTTGGGTTGAAGACTGGATGATCATGCACCATCCGTGGAATAATTAAATCTCTCTCTTACAGAGGAATATTTATTCCATTGGTGTAAAAACTTGATTTCAAGTATCGGTCTATCTTCGAAATCAATTGTTTTTGTTTTTCTGGGTAATAGATATTATCATAAAGAAATGCACAAGCCATTTTTTGATAGGGCAGATCTTTTCCCACCGTGCTTTTCTGCAAGAGAGAATAGAGAAAGAAAGAGGGAACCAAAGGATTGAACCTATGGGCTCTAATACTAGAAAGATGTACATGTGAGTTGGCATAAAGGATCTTAAAACTAACTACTTGTTATGAACTTCTTTTTTACTTCTTAGAGATATAAAGTAATGTCAAAAGAACAGTTTTGTAAGTTGGCCCTACATGAGGTTTCTATTAGAAAACCTAAAAGAAATATTACTTTAGGTGTTTCTTTAAGGGTTCCAACAAAAGGAGACTAGAGAATAGAATTTCGAGTTTTTGGAAAATGAAATCTCAGATGATTTATAAAAGAGAGGAGAGAGACTTGAGATTTGGGTTGAAAAACAAGAATCCAAGACACTGCTACTATATTATTATGAGTTGCATGAGTATTTATTTAGATGACTGGCTGTAGAAGAGACCTTATTGATATAATGTTATTTTTATTTCTAAAGGAAGTAAACTTCAGCATATGTATGAGTAAAATGTGGCCAAAAAGAAAAAGCATATTAATGAGTATTTTCTGGTTTGATTTAAACTCAAAATATTACAAAATCGTGTAATGGCAATCTTTTGTTGAACCTTTGTCCTGCTTGACATGCTATTTTCTAATAAGTTCACCTCAGTTGATAAAGCACCTGCTTTTAAATTTCTTCTTTCTGTTGTCTCTATCAACAAAATCTGTCCGAATCATAGTTAAGGGAACCGTGGGGGTAGGGTGGCGTTCCCGCTCTGGAACCTCGATTCCATGGTTCCTCCTAGGGATCTCGTAGGGACCTCGGTTTTTCAAGTTTGGGATCTCGCTTCCAAAATTTTGGGATGTCGCTCCCAAATAAAGTGGATCACGTTCCAAGCATTAGTGGATTCCAGTACTATTTAGAAATAGATTCCCGCTCACATCAAACATGGTCCAAGGTTTGGTACATTATCATCATGGGTTCCATATATGTGGAATCTACTTTCAAAACCAGATGAATCCAGTTCCACATAAGTCCTACACCTCTCTCTCTCTCTCCCCCTTTTATATTAGTGGAAAGTTTTATAACCGAGCAACAAATTCAGTATTCATGCAAATGGCAAGTTTTATAATAGAGCAACAAATTCAGTATTCATGCTCTGATCAAATACTAGATTATCCAATAAAATGTCCAATCAAGACAAAGTAACCAACACAACATTCATATTCTGATCCTAAATCCTGATTTATCACATAAATCTTAGAAATTCAATGCATCGAAACCCATGTAACATTCGTGTTTCAATCCAAATACCTGATTATGGCATAAATCACAAAATGTATACGTAAAGCAACAAAAAAAGCATACATCTCGTCACAATCTCTCCACTCGCACTCTCTCCCTCACTCACTCCTCCCTGCGCACACCTCTCTCTACTGCACACAACTCTCTCTCTACTGCGCACACAAACACCTCTCTCTACTGCACACACATGCACCTCTCTCGCTATTGCGCACACACACACCTCTCTCTCTACTGCACACACATACACACTCAACTCTCTCTCTCTCTCTCTCTCTCTCTCTCTCTTATACATGCACAAGAGTCATAGAAATACACAGGGAAAGAGCACAAGCGCACATACCTGTAGCGTGGGAGAGTTGGGAGGAGCGACCCGATTCACTAGAATGATCACCACAAGCTAATGGCGAAGGAGCTGTGTGGGCTGGTTTTGGGTCCAAGGGTTAATATAGAGGGAGGGGGAATTGGGCGGGGAAGAGGGAAGGTGGGGGTACGTGTTGGTGATCTAAGTATTTAGTTGATTAAAATAATAGAAAAAATCCAATTTGTATACTTGTAGATTATTTTTTGGATTTATGTGTAAGGAATATCTTGGTGGTCCGAGGGACTATGTTATTAAAGTTATACCTCTAATGGGATTTGGAGAATATATAAGAAAAATGGAATACATAAGTATACTTTGGACTATCTAATAGAGTGATCTATACATTTAGCATTTATCAAGTAGTATACTTTGGACTATCTAATAGAGTGATCTATACATTTAGCATTTATCAAGTAGTATACTTTGGACTATCTAATAGAGTGATCTATACATTTAGCATTTATCAAGTAGTATATAGGCACCGGATGTATCAAATTTTAGTTTTGTGCATTTAATTAAATAGGGTATGTCATACACATTAGTTTTTGGACTAAGGACCATGGACTAAGAAGCAAAATAATCCATACTCTTTAGATTTATCAAGCATATAGGCATGTGTTGCATAAAAATATGGTTTGATGGACTTATTTAAACATAGGATGTCATACGTATTACATTTTGGACTATGGACCTTATACTATATAGTAATGTGCCTAAAAGTGTTTAATATTTCATCAAGTAGCATCTATGCCTAGAAATAGGGCACTATGGATTTATTTAATTAGAGGTTGTCATACAATCATATGTACATATTGGATTTTGAAGCATGGACTATAGACATATACAGTAAAGTGTTCAGTAGTATTTAGCATTTATCAAGTAGCATGCAAGCATGTGATGTATAGAAATGGGGCACTATAGATTTATTTAACTAGAGGATAGTGTACATATTGGACTCGTTCCCTTAACTAATGGTAGTTGCAGACCTTGGGGCCATTCAACTGAGGACCTTGATTCCTATACTTGAAGAATCTCGATATTAGAACAAGAGGAACGCCGTTATATGACAAACGGAAACCACGATCTTTTAACCAAGGGAACCCATACTAGCTCTACTTGGCAACCTCGTTTAATGTGTAATGGAGCTTAGATTCTGACCAGCCAAAACCTTGAACCCATCGATATGGGATCTTGCTCCCATAAACCTAAGGATCTCGTTCCCTCTCGTTCATTGTACGGACTCCGATCCCAAACCTAGGGACTTTCCGCAATAGAGCAGTTCGGCGATTCCCGAACCAATTCTGCTCCTGTCTCCAACAACTATGGGCTGAATGCTAACATTAAAGAATGGATCAATAAGGTATTCGATTGTCTAAGTTCTGCTTCTTGCGTTTGAGATTGGTCCTTTTACTGGGTTGGAGGGCTGCATTAGTACCATAGTGTTAGCAAATCACCGATTAAACGACGATTTTTTTAAAAAATCGGTGCCTCTATGGAATCTGTTTAAAGCTACGACTTTTTGAAAAGTTCGGCAAAAAATCGCGTATTTTTCATAAAAACGTTTAAAACACGATTTTTTCATAAAACAATCTAAACCAGTTCAAAAAATTGTACCCTTTTTTTACCTGTACCTGTAAATTTTTATTTTGAAAGATTTTTTTTTTTCCTGTTTTGTGTATTGCAGCCATTGCTATTTTCATACTTTCTAAAAAAAATATTATTTCCAAAAAAAAAAACCTAAAATAGAAATTTTTATCCTCAATGTATTTATGTATTGTTAAGGTTATTAACGTAGGGTTTATGATGAAATATGTGATTATTTGTGATAACTGGTTTTATGAAAATATTGTTTATGGGACAAATTAGAGCTCAAAACATACTCTTTTACTGATGAATGAGAAGCAGAGAGTGTGACTACATGACCAAGTGATCAATATTATGTTTTTGATTATGTGATAACAGAGGTAACATGATACTGTAAACTGTGTAAATTGTAAACTTACTGGAGCAAGCTATTGTACATATAGGATTAGTCCCCCAACGTAATCCTTCAGCACTGCTTTTCTGCTGTTTCCCCAAGAAAATGAAAAACCATCTTCCTTTTCTCTCTCTAAAAATCAGCATCCCCAAGCAAAAAATCAGCATCCCAAATCTTGCCCAAGCCCCAAATCGTGCCTCTCTAAAATCAGAGCATTCAAATCTTCCCAAATCTTCCTTTTCTCTCTCTAAAAACAGAGCACCCAAATCATGCCTCTAACAGAGAACCCGAATGACCCTCTTCGTTTTCTCTCTCTAGAAACAGAGAATTGTGAACCCAAATGGATGACCCTCATCATTTTATCTCTCTAGAAACAGAGAACTGTGAACCCAAATCGATGACCCTCTTCCTTTTATCTCTCTAGAAACAAAGAACTGTGAACCCAAATTGACGACGCTCATCCTTTTATCTCTCTAGAAACAAAGAACTGTGAACCCAAATGGATGATTCTCTTTCTTTTTTCTCTCCATGAACAGAGAACTCGAACCCAAATGGTGTATTTAACCAGCCCTGTTTTCAATCAAAGAAATGTATAAAAACTTTAACCATAGTTATAGAGTGACCATAGTCACCATTCCATAGTTAAAGCATTTTAATGAGAAAAACAAAATCGTGTATTTTTTTTTGGTACCTACTAAGTAGGTGTGATGTTTGTTAAAGTATTTAATGAGTAAATTTTTATGGTATATTTGTTTTTGGTATGTACTAAGTAGGTGTCATGTTTCTTAAAGTATTTAATGACTAAATTTATATGGTATATATTTTTTTGGTATGTACCAAGTAGGTGTAATGTTTCTTAAAGTTTCTACTATTTTAAACTTATCTAATTTTTTGACTCCGATTTTTTGCGCCTAGTCCGATATATTGATGATATCTTTACATGAAGTATTTTTGCCAATCTGTATTTTTGACCCAATTTTTTCATCCGACTTTTTAAAATAAAAATGATTTGTTTCCGATTTTATGGTGAACCGATCCCCAACTTGCTAACTATGATTAGTAGTTCAAAAAAGGACAAACTGTGGCTGTCATTGAGGCACAAAGGCATGAGATTTCGTTCTCTAAACTTTTATCATGCAACAGACATGCATTTGTTACATATACAATGCATTCATGCTAAATGCTAATAAATGTATATAGTTTGGAATCCATTAATGTATATTTGATTGCAACCAAAATCAACTGAATGGGAAGAGTGATACTGAAATAATTTGAATTGTGAGTTGCTTGGTACTATTAACTTGGACAGCCAAACGCTAAATTCTTCTCTTGGGGTCAGGAAACCACAGTGTTCATTGAAAGGAAATAAAGAATGTCATTCAACTCCAGTACTTGAATTGTGAGTTGCTTGGTACAAACTTGGACAGTCAAACGTTGAATTCTTCTCTAGGGGTGAGAAACCGACGTTTTCATTGAAAGGAAATAAAGAATTTCATTCAACTGAAGAAAGTCATAACAAGTACTTGATTTAAGCGCATGGGTTGTCAGATGATGCACTTTCATTATATTGAAAGCTTGGGATCGCATTAGATTCTGGAGGGATCTATGGATGGGTCTAAATACTTTGGAACATGCATTCCCAAGTCTTTTTCTCATTGCTTCAGATCAGGAAGTTACTATCTCAGTCAATCGAAGTGGTCAGCGGATAAACTGTTTGGGTATTCTATAAAGCCCTCACTCTATCAAATGAAAACCCTGCAATCACTAAAAGGGCATGGCTGACCCCTGCACTCCCCAAAGTTCAGGCCTTCAACTAGTTAGCAGTCTCCAACAAGGCTTTAGACCATATTCAGAAAGGTAACCCGCTATTGAACAGATGTAGCATGTGTAAAGAAGAAGAGGAGACCATCGACCATTTATTTGTCCATTGCAAGGTGCACTCCCGAGTCTTGTGCTTCATACTTGGTGGATTGACCATGGATCCATGTGGCATGAGTCGAACACTTGTTCTGATCTTAGTTCTCGACCTCCCTACTTAGCCTTGGTATTATTACTTTGGCACTTGTCATCTAAGCGACTGTAATCTTTGGGCACCAGCCCGCAAAGAGCTTGTGGCGTACTCATCCATGGACCTCGATAATCAGTGGAAGCACATCATATGATAAACATCACACACAATCTGAAGATATTCCCATAGGATACCTCCAGAAAAAAGAGTAATTAAGCTAAATTTTGGCAGCATTACTATTGGAAATCCGGGCCGTGCCTGCATCAGAGGCCTTTTCAGAAACCACTGGGCGAGACTCTACTTACTCCGGTCCAGCGGGCATAGCAGACGCAATACTTATGGTGGCCCTAGCATATCTTGTCAGATTCCAAATGTTTGATTGTAGTTGAGTTTAGCCTTATTAATTAAAGGCAACATCCAAAATGTTATCAACTGAGCTGAAGAGGGAACGCTTCTTGTCCTTGGAGACTGGACGATAAGTTCGATCAGATTTTTGATAGTTGCTCATCCACACACTTGTGGAGGGAGGCCAATGTGGGCGTCTCGAGTTCCAATCCCTTGATCACTCATTACTACCTTCCTGGAGGAGCAAAGTTCTGTTCCCATATGTTCTATACAAATAGATAAACCATAAATGCTTTATTATTTATACATGGAAAACTGTACATTTTCAATCATTAACACAAACAGATGGAAGGTTTAGGGGAATTAAGGGAGATGATATGGAAAATCTAGAATGGTGTCCCAGAAAACAAAATAGTACCTGAAATGAAAGAGAGTAATATATGAAAGTTGGGAAATACAATTCCCAATTGACATCGAGTGAGATAGAGCACACGTAGTGAGGTCTTAATGCATGTAGAAAGATTGAGAGACACTTGTAATGCGGATCTTTGTAAGTAATAAATATTGTTTCACACAAGGCGATCTCACGTATCATAAATTGTTATGCAATCCTATACGATGGGTGGGTAGTCACACAAACCCCTACTTGTAAATAAATATCAATACATATATATATATATATATATATATAAACACAGACAGATAGATATTCATCTAAAAGGAAAGCTATTTCTTCTTGGTTAATGACCCTTAAATCTTATCATGAGAAGTGTGTGGTCTAGCCCCAGCTGCATCTAGGATGGGAGGGACTTTTACTTGTAGGTGTAATAATCTGATAGGTTTATTCATTTTCGAACCAAACAAAAAGTAAATTTCTGGTAAAAAAGAGAACCAAACATGCATTTAGTAATCACTTTTTTAGTGATATTCAAAGTACACCTTGAAGTGTCATATTTGTTATCTTTCATTGCCTTTTAATCGTGGTTCTACTGTGCATCAAGGATGCTTAGTTTGTCCAATCTCATTTCTGTAGGGACTGATACCCCCAGTTATGGCTCTGAGGCAGTCAAGTGGGCCTCAAGATGGGCCAAGCAATTCAGTTCCGAACTCTATCACCCTTGGTGTCGGGGATGAGCATATCGGTGCAGTTGTGGGTCGAGGTGGAAGGAGCGTCATGGAGATCATGCAGGTTTATATTCATTGCTATATTTTTGCTAGCTTAAAATTTGTCCATGTTACGCCATCTTGGCTAATCAGGCTTGCGCCCCTTTCTAGGTGAGTGGTGCTAGAATAAAGATATCAGATCGGGGTGATTTCATTTCTGGTACATCAGACAGGTCTGAAATTTAACTGTCTCTCTCTCTCTCTCTCTCTCTCTCTCTCTCTCTCTCACACACACACACACACACACACACACACACACACACACACAC
>NW_006498246.1:604135-616915 GCF_000471905.2 Amborella trichopoda
CGTGAATTAACTTAGTCTCTCTCTCTCTCTCTCTCTCTCTCTCTCTCTCACACACACACACACACACACACACACACGCACACATACACACACACTGCTTTCTCCTCATGCCCAATTCTATTTGTCACAGGAAAGTTACTATCACAGGTTCATCAGAAGCGATCCATACTGCTGAGGCTATGATCCAACAGAGGGTTGCATCTGTCTCTGAGAGGTGATGATTTAATGTTTGGGCTGCATGGCCTTTCATTTTTATCTTTGTAGTTGTCATTTTCGAAATTCCTTCACCCTGTTCAAGTTTGGAAGTTCCTCCTAAATGCTGGGTCTGATCAAACACCTTTAATCTCAAATTACTGCCATTTTTCAAATGAGATACCGATGTTTGGCCTTCTTTAGAAGGCTGGAAAATTTGAGTTGAGCAGGTTAAAAGCAAGTGGGAGCTTATGACTTGACCAAAGAGGAATTCCTGTTTAGGCAGGGACCATCGGATAGGCAATTTTGGTCCAGGGTGGGTTGGTTTCACTTGAGTGAGAAGTACATGTACTGTTTGTTGCGAGAGGCCATGCAGTTGGGTTCTTAGCAAATGTAACTTTCTAATGTTAGTGTTAATTGTCTCCAAAAATTCCGTGTAGTATTCTTTATTTTGGATTGAATTTGAATTTGGTCATATCTGAGGTGTATGGATTGAAATAGCAGGGAAATGATTTGCCTTATAGTGGCTTCTGATTTAGACAACTTTTGAGATAAATGCAATCTCACTTGAAATTAGTTATAGTTGTGAATGATTCTGTGATGATTCCCGTTCAGCATGATTCTTTATTGTGTGTCATTGTAAGTGTCATACCAGTAATTGCCATATTTAATAGCAATGCTACAGCTTAGTTGCATATATATTGCCGGGGTTCCAATGGAGATGTCGTCTCAAGACGTGGTGGCAACTTTGTTGAAAAACTAGTGTCTATTCTCCAAAATTTAAGTTCTACTTGACGTATCCATTCTTATATGTTAAAAGGAAGAAGAAAAAATAGAAACTCGATTTAAAGACTCAACAATTTTAAAATCTTCAAGTTTAAATAACTTGACAAACTTACATGGTCTAATAATTATTGTTTTGGGAAAGGGGCTAGGGTCGTGGTAGAAGCACCCACATACCTTAATCATCATGTTGTAGTTTACATTCCCACTGACACTACTTAACTAATAGCTTAAAAAAAACTAATTTTTAAATTATTTTAAAAAATGAGTAGGGCCTGTGTACCCCACTGAATTGCCCCAAAAAAAAAAAATTTATTGTCTCAGAGCCGATAATCCTAAAACGGAAACCCAGCTTTTGTTTTTTTGAGAGTCCTTTACAATTTTGTTAAGATGGACCAAACCAGTGAGTTATCACGTGAGGAAAGTTTATGATCCATTTCTCTTCTACTACTTATGGGTGACCAATTTGGAAAAATGTAATTTGGACCTTCCACAATCCATGGAGTTAAATATCTCGTTGATCATCCTGCACCTACCTGCAAAAGCACCTTTGGGTCACTTAGGAAGAACTTTCAAGCTTTCCAATGTTCCTTAGCGGATGCAAGATTTGTTAATTTTAGGACAAGCTAGTAATAACGAGGGGTTCAAATGGGCTGTGCTGGCCTTTTGCCCAACATGGGCCGGGTTCGTGCCCGTCATGCTGGGATGGCCTTAATTAAGACCCTTTGCATTAATGGGCCAGGCATGGGCCTTGGCAATGAGGCCTAATGGGCCGTTATGCGAATTATAGTTTGCCATGGTGCACATGGGGCTGGGCCGGCCCAACTGACCTAGAAGGTTCCGTCTGACAGGGGACAAGTTCAGGCCACTTCATAGGTCAGTTGGGGCCGGATTTTAAGGCCCATTGGCTTAACAGGTGGGCCAAGTTCTGTGTTGGCCCAGCCGTTTGTGCTGCTAATAATGCCCACGTACTGAGTGAAGACTACTTGAGTATGGATCTAAGATCCGTGTAAATAAATGAAAGGAGAATATTGTGTTAGGTACTGAAATCCCTCATCCACCATTGTTACTTATCGGCGATAGCTGAGTTGAGCCATGTTCCCGACTTTTAAGCCTGCCTTGTTCGTCAGCAGAACTGGTAATGCCGACCGTCCATTGCTAACTACAGAAGGTGAGCTGGTCCGATACCTCACTATACTATGTAGTACTATAATTTACAATAAACTCAAACAAGAGTGTGGACAAAACAAGCTAAAAGGGCATAAAAGGAAAAATAAAGGTCCCAACACCTGATAATTTACCTGATCAGGATCCAAAGCCCGAAATTTAGATCCTATCTGGATTCTGTTATGGATCCAAAATTCAGATCTAGATCTAAAATGTAGATATGAGTAGTATTCGGGTCGGATTTGGGTATAGGTGGATCCGATTTGGATCCTACCTAGTTTTTAAAATAATATATATTATTATATCTATAAACACACACACACACACATATGTATATATAATTATTTTAACTTTATAATAAACAAAATTGAAACTAATCCAGATCTGGATTCAAATATGGATCCCATAGTTTTAAATCCCGATCTAGTTCTGAATATTCTATATCCAATCCAGATTTGGATGGATCCAGATCTGATCCAATCCAATCCAAGAAATTCTCAAGCCTACTACCCCCCTCACCTAGTAGGAATAGCAATTGACCAATTTTATCTATCTTCCACCATTCTCCCATGCATATAATTTCCACGCAGGATTTGCACAAGTATGTGCCAACGGTGACTCTCTTTACAGCTCTTTTTGGTTTAACCAATAAATACAATTAAGGGATTGTCTACAAATAGGCCATTTATCTTTTGTAAATGGATGTCACAATCATTTTTGTCTCTTAAAATTCAAAATGGATGGTTGTAAGAATGTCATTGAAGGGTGCGGTTTGTATAGAGCCTAGGCTCTAAACAATCAAATTAGAGCGTACCTTCAAATAGTATCGAGAAATATGGCTTCAATACTGGAAATCTTTTTGATAGCCTTAAAATATATTTCCATCTTTATTTATAAAGTTTAAAATTTAAAAAATAGTGTAGATCGAGAGATCTATGAAAACTTGAAAATCTTGAAAATTGATGGTCCAAAAGTGTGTTACAAAATACACTATTTTCAAAACTTGAAATCCATTTTTTTTCTCATGTCCATGCATCTTGATGTCGAGATGATAAATTTGAAGATATTTGGGCATCAAAACAATCTCTTCTAGTGAAATTATTGAGGTAGGTTCGAATTTGATTGTTTAGAGCCTCAGCTCTATATAAACTTTCCCCTCATTGAATAGATACAAAGTTCTAAAAAAAAAAAAAATTTCTCAGACTTCGTGACCCACTCCAAGCCATCCAATTTGATATGAAATGAGTATGAATGATTGTGACCTCCATGTCCTAAAGATAAATGGTTTCTTTGCATACAATCCCCGCAATTAATGCTAGTTTTGTAAGACACTGTTGCAGGAACTATTATGCAATTCGAATGTCTTTATTTAAACCCCACCCCTTTACTCTTCAGATGATAAATTCATTTAGCCTCAACGAAAATTGTTTCTTTTTCCTTGAGTAGCATTTAATGCTATACACCTGCTCAGTGAATCCAAACTCAGCTTTGAGCTTTGGATCTTGACTTTGGATATGTGGCCTCTTCGAGTTCTTTCTTGTGATTTCTTCAAGCTACACCCATTTCGCAACATATTTCGAAAACCTTACAACGGCACTCCACCAATTTCTTAGCATGCTAAGAGATTAAGCACCTTTTAAACCATTTCCAAGTATGACTGTTTCTGCTGGCAGATGAGGACTATGAACGCAATTTTCTATTGCATGAATGCCAACAGCTCCATGGGCATCACCCATCGTCCTGCATATTGATTAAAAGTGTTTATGCTGCAAAATTTGGGCGAATGGCTGGTCGACCACTTTGCCTGGCTTTGCTCCTAAGCTACGTCGATTAGAAATAGAGATGGTTCCTATTGAATTATAGTCTGTAAGAGGGTTGATTGTAAAATGGCCCCTCTTTTATGGACTACTGGCCTCGCTAGCTCGCGGTCCATTAGAACTGAAAATACGGACGAAAGCGCACTGGAAAATCGATTTCGAGCAAGATGGGGAGAGATTTGCAAAAGGTTTTGGGAAAAAAATCCAAACTATATTTAGCTAAGAGTGCAAAATAAAAAAAAAAGAAGTAAAAAAAGAGAGAAAATTGCTGAAAACCCCCTAAAATATACTTTCTAGACACTCTATCCCCACCCTAAACTTTCGTCACTTCTTTTTCTCAAAAACTATATTTTCTAACTAATACCCTCCAACCTAAAAAAAATATAAATAAAGACAAAATTGCCCCCTCTTTTTAACTTTTATGTTAAAAAGGGCATTTGCGTAGGCAGTCCAGTAGCAGTCCGACATTTTGTGACCGTCGATCTGGCGTTTGCGTAGGCAATCCGGCATTTTATGGGCGCGGTTTGGTGTTTTACGTACTGTAATAAAATCACTTTGATGTTTTGATACAGTTGTCCGACAATGTATGTGTGAGGTCCGGCAATATGTTTACTGTAATGTGGGCAGTTTGGCGATTTGAAGTAGTGCTCTGGCAACTTACTGGAATGGGGTCAGTCCGGCGTTTGCAATGTGCGGTTCGGCATGTGTTTTCGGAATGATGTTAAGTCCGACGTTTCATAGCTTCACTCCGGCGTTATGGTCGATCTATCCGGCACTAGGATGATGCAATCTGGTAATATCTTACTCGCAGTCTGGTGTTACAAAACTTCGCTCTGGTGATTTTACTATTGGAGATATAAGTCTGGCATTTCATGGTCTCGGTCCGGTATTTTAGATACATGAGTAGGGCGGTCCAGTGTTAGTAGTCTACGGTCCGGTGTATCACTGTCTAAATAAGCAGTCCGGTATTGTAGAAATGCAATATGGCATATGTCGTAAGTCTGGCAAATAACAACCACGGTCTGGTGAAAGTATTATTGGGGTCCGTTGAAATGATTTGTTTGTACGATGAAGGTACGGGAAGGGGTATTTTCATTAAAAAAGATATCACTTTTTGAGTTGGGGGGGTATTAGTTAGAAAATATGGTTTTTGAGAAAAAGAAGTGAGGAAAGTTTAGGGCGGGGGTAGAGTGTCTAGAAAGTATATTTTAAGGGGTTTTCAACAATTTTCCCAAAGAAAAACTTATAGTGGCCTACTTAGGAAGCCGGGTCCACAAGTTTAGTACCCGGAGTCAAGACCTAGTTAGATCTTGGACTAATGCATTGACTTCCACTATTCTTTGGGAATCCACTAGCTGAGACTCAGTTGAATTGGACATAGTTTTGAGTTATATTTTGCCAAAGGAGGTGAGGGTCTACAGTTAGACGTGATAATCTAGGGCACCTCCGGTTAAACATGATTCGCTATTTCAATATGTATTAGTTTAGGGTTGAAGCTTGGGTCAGGCCTAATGGACCCTTGGGGTGATCTAAGGCCTGCGAGAGTAGGAATTAGGGTTAGGGTTTAGAGGTAGATAAGGCCCATCAGTCGAGTATTCAAAGAGATAGTGTTTTGCCAAAAATATTAAAAAAAAACCTCTAAAACATGAAGCACATGGGTTGATTATAGGCAAAAATGGTCAATAAGGTCTCCATTGAGGTGACGGCCAAATCTGGACCGTCCATCTTTGCGCATGGATGCTTCGGCCACATGTGAGACTAAGTGGCTCGCCCACAGCCTAGGTAGGCTCATGTAGAGAGGTGGGCTCGAGACGGCGGTTTCCTATCACTTGTCCCCACTTGCTTGTTGAAAAATTTCTAGACTGTTGGAGGGGCTTTTATAGTAGTTTTTATTGTTAAATGGACCGCTCACTAGAGTTTTTAGTTACTATCTTAATAAAATGGGTCCATTTTGAGGTCTAGGCCTAAATAAGGTTGGTTAAGGGTGATTAGTTCCAAATCCAGGCTTAGGGTCCCTAATTTAGGCTTAAGTCCAATTGACAAAGTGTTATGGGTAAGCATGGGCTGATTAGGCAGGTCTCTAATCTAATTAAGTAGGTTTTAACTCTTTTAGGTAGGTTTAATGGGTAGGGAATTTGTAAGGCTCCTAAGGGAGTTTAGGCTTTAACTAAGTGGGTTTAGGTGTTTAGTTGAGTTTAATTAAATAGATTTAGATTAATTATGGAGTATGGTTGGGAATATGGAGTGGACTTGGGTGCCCTAGTGTGGTGCAATCCCTAGAGTGATTTGGGCTAGGAATGTGGCTTTTGGTGAGGCAAAAGTGGGGTTTTGGTCTGGGATTGTTCTGAGAGGGGTTCTAGTCGGGTTATACTTTTTAGGGATTCTAGTTTCCTAGAATTCTTATTGTTAAAAAAAGTGTCTACAATTGCCCTCTTTGTTACTTGTGCTGTATAATTTGGGGTGAGGTAGGTAGCAAAGAAGTAGAAATATGAGGTACAGATTTAAAGAAAAGTGAGTTTGAAAATAGTTTTGAATTAGAGTAATCACTCGAACGATTAACAACAATTGGTTAGAGGAGCCCGGTCAGAGAGGCCCATCTTTGGGACCTGGAAGACTTCAACTTAGCCCAGGCTTTGGGTTGATCGTTGAGAGTTCCATGGTTGATGCACCTTTGATCATGGTGTCAGTTTTCAAAGTAACAAAGTTTAGTGCAAAAAAGAGTTTGAAAATGATCTAAGAAAGAAGGGAAAGAATTTCTGGCTAACTGGATATCAATCCCCTTCTACCTAAGGTTGAGTCTATAAGGTTTAGAGTTTGGACTTACATAGTTGGATGTGGTGTTCAAAATCGATTTCGAGATGGTATGAAGCTCTAGGCTGATTGTCTGAGTTTGTGGTTGATTTGCAGCCTTAGGCGTCCCCCTAGAGTCGGTTAGTCTTTGGCATGATTCAGTCATCATGACAGATGCTAATCCGACTCCATCATTTTAGAAAATCATTTTGAATAAATAATTTGAACTCATGGAGAATTTCAAAACATACAAACTACATGCCAGTGCCAGGTTACGATTTTATATAGCGAATCAGAGTTTTTGAAAAACGACAAAAAACTATGACAACAAAGAAAAGCATATGAATTTCAAAACTTTGACAGGAAACAAGATAAATTTTGAAAATTTTTCCAAGAACAGTGAAAAACAAGCCTCTTAAAGGGCATATATGAATTATTTACTATTAAAATTGCCATTTTTGGTATAAGAAAGTTTCCATAAACATCAGGGGGATCATTAAGACCAATTTGGAACCCTTCTTCTTGGTTTTTTGTCTCTCTTTTCCTCTTTGTAAGGATTTTTATAGAGTCTAAATGTCACTTATTTGCTATTCACCATTGGGCGATGTTGTTCCCAAGGCCGAGACTGGTTCTAGCTAGGATAGAAATGTGTGGTGCGCATGTAAGATCATGCCTATTAGTCTAGATTTGGCCTTGATCACTGAGTTATGTCTTTGGTTCATATTAGTGATTAACTCTATTCCTTTGCCATGTGATGAGGTCACTCCCTACCTAGAGGATGTGAGGGGTGAGCCCCTTCTGGTGCTTATGAACGCGATTACCTGACACTCGTAGACATGCCCTTCTTTGTGATTCGGGATTAGGGTAAGGACATGATTCATCTAAGGACATTAGAAATAAGCATGGAGGTGGAGAGAAACTTCCAAAGTAGAGAGTATAGCAAAGTGAGAGTGGTCGATTACCGCGTTGGTCGATCAATCAAGGTCGTTGGACCTTCACGTCGACCTAAGGGGTTGAGAGAGAGAGTAGTGGCCAAGGAGATGAAGAGCCTAGTCGGCCTATGACCATAGCGGCTCATAAAGCTAGCAGAGGTGAGGAGGATGCACCTGTTGGAGAGCAAGGACACGCAGTAGAGCTGAGTCGAGAGAGTCAGAGGCATCTGAGCTAGTGGTTTCCAAGTCTAGGGAATCAGAGTTGTCGGAGTCTGCTTTGGAGTCTAGAGGTTGAGAGGCATTAGAGCTTGTATTCATAGACTCGAGGGGATCGGAGGCAGCAGAGACTGCAGTAGAGTACTAGTAGAGGAGGAGGTGATCGACAAGTCAAAGATGACCACATCAAACGATGATGAAGCAGTTGACATGGTCAACCGAGAGGAAAGAGCTGCAACGAAGATGGAGAGGGCTCGAGATGCTAAGGGAGCAAGCCATGATTGAGGAGGAGCCTAAGATATTCAGGGAGGAGATAGGTCTAGCCACTGATTTTGGGGACCTTTCATTGACAGAGGAGCATAGTCTATTAGACATCTTGGGCAACATGTTTGGACAATTTCTATTCCCAAACTGCTAGAGAGGATGGGCACGATCAATGGTATTATGGGCAACAAGGGATCGGGGGTATCTAGAGTAGGAGTAGCATGGGCTCCAATGATCCTTGCATGGCTATAATGCTACCTTCATTAGGTCTCCTTAGAGAAGACGTATTTCCTAGGAGGGTGTTAGATACTGCTTTAGGGACTTACCCGCTCTGCTTAAGTTCCATATTTTCCTTTTCATCTTATTTTGACAGGTCAAGTTCTCACTTTGTTCCTGGAACTTATTTCTCATTTCATTCTAGGTATGGGCATGAGAGCACATTGCAATTCCCCACCCGACTCTGGGATGACTAGAGTCATAGTTTGCCTCCATATACAATTGGACCTTTGGTATATGGGAGATTGATAAGGTGCATTCAATATCTTTCTACTCCCTCTTTCAGGGCACACTATACATATGGGAGGTGAGTTGTAGACTTGTGAGATGTTCTTTCTCTTCGAGTCATCTACTAGGTAAGAGTCTTTTTAACTATTTTTATTTGTTCTTCTTCCTTCTTCATATTGACTGGATTCTCATGAGAGTCGACTATGCTCCCCCAATTTATTCAAAGTCTTCGAGGAACTTCTGTATGACTACCCATTTGATATACATGGATACTGTATAGGCCTATCATATGGAGGAGAGTTTGTCATTAGTTTGGCTTCTTCAAGTCTATCTTAGAGTTTACGCATACTTAGTAGCCACCAAGGATTTGCATGACTGATCGGGCATCTCACCTGACTAATATGCACTCTTAGATCAATGAAAATGTAGGGATGCCAAAGTTGTTGGAGATGAGAATGAAGAGGGGATACCCCTGTCCAAGTATGAGGAGAGGTGCAAGATTGCCTCGAGGGATATCGCTCCCCTGACTATTCATGGAGAGGACGTGGCTCGCCAGCTAGGGATTACTAGATCAAGGTAGAGAGAAGATCAACAATTTCACAAGACTGTCATTCTTTTCCGAGCTTGCCACAAGGAGGGGATTCATTCTAAGGACATTCACAGAGGTCGAGTGTAAGGAGGCATCACGGATGAGAGCGACAATGATAGCAGAGCTTGAGAGCCTGCACTGGGCATATGAGGAGGTCACAAAGGCGAGGGAGGTGTTAACAGTTGAAGAGGGGATACCCCTAACAAAGCACAATGTGAGAGCCGCGGCAGAGTCAGAGTGCGATGTTATGAGAGCTGAACTAGACAAAGTAGGATCAACACTAGTTCCTCTGTCAGTCATTTCGAGTTTTCCTAGGCTAGCACCAACTGTTGCAGGGGATTCTGAGAGAGAGCTGCAGAGACTTCGAGAGACTATTGCCCGCATTCATTAAGAGTAGGAAATTGCTCTTTCTACTTCATTTCTTACTTCTTACTTTCTTTTTACTGCTTTTGCTAACATGGACGTTTCCTAGGTTGTCTTATTCTTTCCATAGGACTTGCATAAGAAGCAACTCTATGACGCTCTGGAGAGAATAGCAGATATCGAGCATAGATTGACCCTTCTTAGTGGCTATCTGGAGGAGGCATGAGGTGATCCTACCTATGCGTTAGCAATTCCTCGAATGCGGCAGCCATGCCCAACTTTGGCTCCATCACAAATGTTAGAGTGAAGAGGACTCCAGATGAATTTGTCAGAGGGTAGAGAAGTATAGAGAGTTGAACAGGCGTGTTTTAGCAGCTTCTGAGGCCCATGAGGATTTGTCAGAGGATGGAGGAGCATAGAGACTTGAGCAGCCATGTTTTAGCTGCTTCTGAGGCCCATGAGGATTTAGGGTTACGACAGATGTGACCCTCTATTATTGTCTTTTTTCTTTTTTCTTTTTCATATTTTATCTTTTGTTTTTATTTTTCTTTTACATATATGAAAGTTGTGCTTGTGAACATTTATGTATACATCTTTATCATGTCTTTTTGCGGTACTACATTTTTTTTTCACTTTTTGTTTCATCCCACATTTCAACTTATGCTTGATCACAACTTCTTCTTTCCACATTGTGAGTGGGTGATGTGCAACAGTCTAGTTATTTTTGTGCGTGCATTTGAATGAAACATGTTTGCCTCATTTTTGCCTCAAGGTATCTAGGCAAGCAAAAGAAAGCTCCCACACTAGTCAATGTCATAATTGGTGAGGCTTATCCATCTCCAATGCATGGTAGTTGACAATTATACTAATACAACTATGGAGTGCCTGACCAGTTTCACGCCCTCTTGATAGGCTTTGGAGGTTGGCTTTGGAAATCAAAGCTAGACGGACTAATAACTTTACCTATTGTAGTAGTGGAGGGAATCCCTTTCTATTTTAAAAATAGTCATTTGAAAAATTCTTTTGTAAAGTAATTTTTTCATTCTAGTAGAATTTCAAAAATATTTTTACCACATGTTGCATATTTGGTGGTGATTTTAATTATTATCTGTTTTGTCCTTGTTTTAGTGATTATGAATTGGGCTTACCTGCGAGTTCGCGAGGGAAGCTGAAAGTATGCCTTGTTATCACAAAGTTCTAGAGGAGTTCTCTGGATTCCAACGGGTTTCGTATTGGAGAGCATCTGACATTGCCCCTAGGCTCGAGGAAATTTCCTCAGATTTTCCAAATGATGTTTCCTTTGATCTTTCCTGAGGATGGTTTAGTTAGGAATCTTTGAGGATTTTGAGAGGTCTCTTGTCCCTGTCTGTGATAGTTTAGTTAGAAATCTTTGAGAATTTTAGGGGGTCTCTTGTCTCAGTCTATGATTGTTAAGGTGTTATGCACTTTCTAAAGGCTGCATGTACATTTATCGTTATGTTCCTCACGTGTCCGTTTCTTTTCCAGATTTTCCCTTGGGATTTTGGGTCATAATTCCTGTACTTGGTTGTTTCCATTATGGCCTTTATTTTTGATGAATTCTTCGCCCCATAGTGTTTTACCAGTATGTTATCTCCTTTCTAACTTGTGGTGATCATTTAACTTCTCACCACATTCGACATCTTATATATATAGGTCTTATTATGGGTAATATCTTTAGAGGTACATTGCATTGAGGATGATTTTATAGGAATTACTTGCTTGCGCTTGAGTCACTATAAATACCCTTCCTAATTAGGCTTGAATTTTCCTAATGGGTGCAGATTTGTAACATAGTGAAAGATTTTCTTAAGTACTGAGTCCCCAACTCTAAACTGTTAGGGAATGACCTTCCTTTGATATACTCTCACAATCCTACAGTTGTAGGCTAAAATGTTTTGTGTAGCTCATGGTCATCTTTCATCGAGAGTGTTTAAGGCGACGTGCTTTTGCTTTCTCCTTTATATTATTTCTCTATGAGCGAGCACTCCAAGAAATTTATGAGTTATCCCAAAAATTTTGCACATCCTTGCTACTTTTTTATTTTTGAAGTTGGTCTCACTATCAGTAATGACTAACTTTAGGACTCTGAATCTAAATATGATTTTGTTCTTTATGAAACGGGCAACATATTGTCCTTTGATCTTGGTAAATGATATGGCTTCTATAGATTTTGTGAAGTACTTATGGCTATCAAAATGTATCGATGGTCATTTGAGTTTTTTGGAGTGATCATTCTGACAATATCAAGACCCCATATGGCGAAAGGTTATATGAGTGGTATTGAGTTAAGTGACATCGATGATGCATGGATGAGGTCCCCATATAATTGATATTTGGGATGTCTTTTGATGAATTTCCAACAGTCATATGCCATAGTGGTCCAATTGCATCCTTGACGCCTGGATAGTTGTCCCAACATGTCCTCCCATGTTACACACTATTAGAACCAATGTTCGAAAGAGCGAATCAGGCCGACTAGTCGGTCCTGGTCTGATCCCATTAGTCAGATCGATTCCTACTAAATCGGCCGATTAGTGTCAAGATTTTTACTAAAAAAATGTAATTTGGGTAAAAAATTCCAAAAATAATTGTAAAAGGAGTTTAAAATTTACATGTATTGTTTTTTTATATTGTCACATAAAATAAGAGGCAAAAAAATATTATAAGCATAATTGGGTTTCAGAGAAAAGTTTTAAGCACCTGAAGCAATACTTTTTCAATGAACTAGTAATTGAAGGAGATTACATAATATTACACAAACTTGATACCTACCGCTGAGCTATCCAAGAAAAAAGAAAATGTATTGACCTATTTATTTAGCCAAAAAAAAAAGGTAGGACAACTTCAACACAATGATCACACTTTGGCCGCATACTAATAGAAATTGAACCCCGAATGAAGATACCATCAATTGTATTGATAAAATAAACCTAATAAAATGATTGACACATGTTGTTTGTATGAAAGACCGACTGCCTTTGATATAAGGATACTATCATCATTCCTAGCAGTTAGATAAGAAATCGGTAGGCAAGCCGTAATGTTAAAGAAATTTTTTCTTTGACTTTGAGGGTAGTTAAAAGTATGCCTCCTAGTCACCCAATTTGCATTTAATGGGCTAGGGGTGATTGTGACCATACTG
>NW_006498246.1:667569-677762 GCF_000471905.2 Amborella trichopoda
CCCGATCCGGATCACCGATCCGTTTTTTAAACCATTGATTTTATCTTATTTGGGGTAAAAATCAATTTTTACAAAAGGAACAAAATAAAGATAATAAAAAATTTCAAGGACCAATGTATTTT
The DNA here is from genome assembly GCF_000471905.2 of Amborella trichopoda. The sequence continues at coordinate 667,692 of NW_006498246.1, forward strand.
GGCCATTTATTATTAAAATTATTTGATTAATATTGTTGTCATTTTGTTCCCCAAATAAAAATGAATCGACACCCATAGGATAAATATAATATTTTAAATAAAAATAGATTTTGACCATTGAATATGACCTTATTTACTTGCATGATGTGAACTGGATACTTTTCAAAAAAAAAAAAAAGAACGTCAGTGCTTAGGTAAGAGATGATGACTCAAGCAAGGAATGCGAGAAGATACGAAGTTAAGGAATTGACACTCAATGCATAAAAAGTTGAAAATGGAGTCTTAATTATTCAATGGACTTAAATCGTAACTCTTCAGTCTTTACATAAAATAAAACAACCATTGAAAATTAACATCCAAAAACAATCAAACTTTGGCCAAATTGCATGGGCTCGTGTCAATGATTTTTCTCACCTGAAGATATGACACCTTTGGATAATAGGTTTGAAACTGAGAGACCTTTTTCCTTTCCTTTCAACTTTTCTTCTTGAAAATTTTTTTTTTTTGACAATATCATTTACTTTTATTAATCGCTAATGCTTAAAAGCATAATTACAATTACAACGGTGTAATACAAAACTGATCTGCCTGGACTCCTTGTTTTGCCAAAGAATCGGCTCTATCATTCGCTTCCCTACAAACATGTTGAAATGCAATCATTTGAAGCCAACAAACACACATCGCTTCCATCTGATACTTCCTTAAACTCCAAGGGGCCCTCCATATCCCAAAGCACTAATTAAAGACAATTAATGAATCACATTCAACAATCCAACCCTGAGTAGCAAAACGTTCTTTTGACAACTTCAATTCTCTTAGAATTGCTAAAAACTCAACACGGTTTGCGGTAGTTATTCCGTATGGACCAAAAAACGAGAATACCTCTACAAGCAAGGAATCCCTCACCACACCTCCAAAACCAGCCAATCCTGGATTACTAAAAAAAACTACGGTCAAAGTTCAATTTGACACAACCATGAGCCAATGGTAGCCATCTCCCCATCGGTCTTGAACTACCGCCGAAGTTCAAGATTTTCTTCTTGAAATTTCTAAACAAAAAATGCTTAATGTTATTTGAAATCCCATCTTCCGTGTTCTTTAAATGGTGAATGCCAGTGTTAGACAACCTGGGCTGAACCCGAACCAGCCGGGTTACCCAGAACTGGCCAAAGGCCGGTCCGGTTTTAGCCAGTTTTTGTAGCCAAGTTCTACAATATTGAAAAAAATTCAAAACTCTAAAAAATAAGAAACTTATTTGTACTGTTTTTTATCAATTCGGAAAAGATTGGAAGTGTTTGTGTCATGAGTACTTATTTTTACATTTTTCTTCTTTTTGGATTATTTCTAAAGCAACCCTAAATTATTTAAAAAATCCCCCCTTTACAATTAGCCTTTTTCAAAATCCATTTTTAACTACTTTTTAAACTTTATTTAGATTGTTTTGTTTAAATTTACTCTTAATATATTTTTCATAGTTTTTTGGATTTATTTTATAATTTTATTTTATAATAATTTTTTGCCAGTCCCATGCCTAGACGATTTTTTTGGGTTACCTAGAACCAGTTCTCGGTTTCTTGGACCGGCAAATGTCTAGGTCATGAGCCGGTTCGTGTAATCGAACATTGGTGAATGTATATATAGTATTTTAAAAGCTAATTTTTAAAATTGATATTTCTGATTCTCATATTTGCATTAGAAGTTGACAAATTTAACAATAATATATGACACCTATTCAAGAGTACCATAAAACATGTCTAACATGCATCTACAACATCAGACATGACAACAGAATTTCAAAAAAATATCCATACATTGAATATATCTATTATATATTAAGTGAGAGCAACACCCTTCTTATTATTGTGCCACTCGTCACTTTCATTCAATTATTATCCCTCTCTGCCTCCCACATTTCCACTCACTCAATTGTCCCAAATTTTGTTTCTCTATTATGTCTCTTAACTAATATTCTTATGTACCTGCTATATATATCTCTCTCTCCTAATAAATTAATATTCATAAAATTTCTCTCCTATTTCTCCTAATAAATCTCCTCCCCTAACAATTTTCTCTCTCTTCACTACTCTCTCTCTCTTTCCTAATAAATCAATTTCCCTAAAAAAAATTCTACCTCTCTCCCCCACGTTTCAAATTTCTTTCATCTCATGTAAATTTCCTTTGTATATTTGAAATCAACAATGTTACTTGTTTTCAATTTTAAAGAAATTTTTTACATTTTGTGTAAAATAATTTATTTGATATTAATAAACGATATAATTGCAAATGCAAAAAATAGGAAAAATACATAATTATAAATAACCATAAATACAAAAATAAAAACTATAGTATCACTATAATTAGTAGTTGCAAAACGAAAAGGAAAGAAAAAAAAAAAACTCTTCCTATTTGCTTTATTCATTTCTATTTTTCTTCGTCTGCTTCTTTCATTTCCATTTTTTATAATTTTAAAATTCAAAATGGAATTAAAAAAAAAAATTACTATCATAAAATGAGGAAAAATAAATAATTCCAACACTATGATTAGTTTTGATTGCAATAGATACATGTTTGTTATAATTTTATTATATGTATCATGTGACATATACATGATATATTTTTGTATTTCTATATTATCTAATTTTTAATAATTTTTACTTAGAAGTGAATAACATATGTAATTTTATAATTAAAAATAAAATTAATTATATTAAAATAAATATAAAAAAATATAAAAAATAGAAAAATAATTAATAACAATACAAATTATATAAGTTAATAATATAGTAAAACTTATATTGCCAAATGAAAAAAAGAAAAAGATAATTTCTTTATTTTTTTTCTTTTTTGCATCTTTAGTTTTGTTAATTTATCAAAATAATACTTACTTATAAATAAATAATGTATATTAGTATAAGTAAAAGTAATTTAGTAAATGATATAATTAAAAATAAAAAATATAATAAATAAGTTTTGGGGCTTTGGTTTGATCCATAAATATGCATAATGTATTCAATTAGAATAAGAGAAAAATATTTATATTTTTGTATTCACTGTATTGTTTCTCAATTATTTTTATCAAATAAGACCAATAAAGTAAGTCTATCTTCTCTCTCTATAATTATATGAAGATGGATCTATTAGAAGCCCCTCTCTCTTCTCTATAATTGAAAGTCTTCTTAAAATATTATTTCAAAATAAAAATTTATTTTTATAATTAATAATTAATTTATGTTCAACGCACATACATATCACTAGTTTGCATAAAGCACAGAAAATTCACAACATAATCCATTAACATTGGTATTTGGAATTTTACCAAGAGAATAATAGACCCGGGTACTAGAAATAATCTGCACATATAAATTTTCAAAATATGAATTGACAAAGGAAATAAATGAAATTATCAATAATTCCATTGTAGGCTCCTCCATCCCTCTAGAAGACCCCCACCTCCTCTCTCCCTCTCTTGTTCCTTCTCTCTCTAGATGGTTCTCTTATCTCTCTCTCTCTCTAGATCATTCTCAATAGGGCAGGGGCAGTTTACTTAAACCGACTTAGTGCTTGGTGAAAAGAGGTTCACATGGTCCCTTCATAACGAACAATGATGGGCCATGTGTTCCATCGTTGGCCCATCCTAAATCATATGGATGGGCAGGTAGTTGAGTTTAACCATTTAGGCCTATTCTTGTGATTGTTCCACTATTGCTCTCTGATTTGAAAGGGTTGATAGCTATAGGTTTCTCATACTTTAGAAATCTGAGAATGACCTTGTTCCTGTGCATCATCGAAGGACGAGACCCGGAGTGGGGTGTGTAAAGTCCGGTTGAGGTAATTTTCTTGAAATTTATTTTTTGTTTATGCAGCTATATGTTTCAGATTCCACAATCAAGTTTATACAATTTGTTTGTGCAATAAAGAGTTATGAAAATGGCAACAAATGAGAATCTTTGGGTTTTTTTTTTTTAATAAAATTGTTTCTTATTATGTATTTGGACCAATGTACGAAAATATTAACCGGAACGGTTAACCGGGCATAGGTTGGAAGCGGTTCAACCAGCGTAATCGGTAAACCGAACGGTTCAATTGGCCTAACCGAACAAGTCTCAGGCGATAAAAAAAGTATTAAAAATAAAAAATACAAAATAATCTAATAAAATATGAAAATTTATTTAACGCATGATTAAACAAAACACATCTTGAAAATTAATGAAAAAATAGATTTTAAAGAATCGATTTGTGCTTAAAGGTATTTTGAATTTTTTAAAAAAGATGGGAAAATTAAAAATAAATATTAATGGCCAAAAAAATTTCCAATCTTTGCCAAAAATGATAAAAAAATAAATAAAAAATGCATTACAAACAAAATCCCTTTATTCGAAATTTTAAATAAATTTTTTTTTTTTTTAAATACTTGGCCGGTCCACCAAAACTGGCTAAAGAGACCGGTTCCGATATAAACGGGCGGCTAGAAATTGAACCGCTTGATTTTTTCTACACTGATTTGGACAGCAATAAGCATTTCAGGTGGTAAAAAAAAAAAACCATTTTAATCGATATACACCGGCCAGGGTTACATAGTCTTACTTTCAATCTTTTCTAACCGTGGGCCTACCTTGCCTATTTCCATGCGGCACTTGTCCAATGTCTATAGTATGAACAATATCGATGATAAAGATGGGATTTTTTTAATGATTTGTCTAATATTATAAATAGGTCCCAGTTGTCTTCGTGTAAGACTAGGGATTATAACTAAATCAAAGGGGCCAAATGAATCTAATACTACTAATAGAATATTGGGAAAAATTACAAAAACCCCTTAAAATGGGCTTCTTACGCACTTTACCCCAACCAACTGTTCTTAGCAAACACCCCCATACAAAATTTCAACGAAAATACATTTTCCTTACATAACAAATTATTTCATTGGAGATGGTGGTCCAGCATTTTAAACAGGCAGTCCGGTGATTATTTTTGTTGGAATGGCCGGTTCGACATTTCATGGTGCAAGTCCGACGATTATTTTTTTTGCTGGAATGGGCGGTCCGGCGTTTTGAAGTTGCGGTCCGGCATTTTGGAGGGGCAGTCCGGCGTTTTGATATGCGGTCCGATATTTTGAAGGGGCCGGTATTTTGAAGGGGCAGTCCGACATTTTGAAGTAGCGGTCCGACGTTTTGAAGTGAGCAGTTCAACGTTGTACAAGTGTGGTCCGGCGTTTCCTTTTATTGGGATCCGAAAATAATTTGTTACAAGAGGAAAAGGTATTTTCGTCAAAAAAAATTTTTTTGGTATTGGGGGTATTTGCTAGGAAGCATGATTTTTTGTGGGAAGTTGCTAGGAAAAGTTGGGTGGGGAGATTTTGCAATTTTCTGTAATATTTCTAGTGATGACATGCTTCAATAAATTCACATTTGGGTATAATTTTGACTTCCCCTAACGTTGCTTTAATATATCTTTAAGAAAGCCTCATCTCTTATTATACTTATATTTAGAGCACGCAATATGGATATTGCATGTGGACTGAAGTGTTAGGCTCGTGAGTTTTGAAATACTTTTGTGCATTTATAAAGTATTGGGGATGATATCTAATATATAACCTCCTAGTTCGAATGTGCATTAACCTTGATTTTCCCTTTTATGAGACTTTGATGAATTTACAACAATCACAAGACACTTTGATAAATCGACTCCTAGTTTCACTAATGCTCTGGTGAATATGAAAATAACTTTAATGATTCTACTTCATACTTTTCAATATACGACATAGATTGCAAGGCACCTCTGTATTGGTTCAAACCACTTCCTTTTTGGTTTGGGGTATATTTTGCCTATTAAAGTCATTCTTCCGATGTTTTCAGCATTTAAGCCCTGAATAGAAACACAACCCTAAGTAAAATCATGGAAACCTGCCCAAATCCTAGATTTAGGCCATTCAAACCGTAACTCTAGGACCCGGCTCCAGCCAACTTCATAAACAAAAATCAACTTCTTGTAGTGGTCAAAAGCGCTAGATGTGAAGTTCCTAGGTATCTTTTTCTTTTACCATGGTACTTTCATTCAATCAGGATAGTCAACTTGAAGGTCAAGGAGAGCCTTGATCTAGGTGTCAGGCCTAAGGGCAGGCTTTCCATGTTATTCGTCTTCTTCTTTTTTCATTATTATTTGATATGCTTTATTATTTTCTTTAGTTATTCAGCTTTATTTTCTTCATTCGATCTATTATTCCTGTTTTCCTTTGTTATTTTCTTTATTTCTCTTAGTTACTTCTTACTTTTCTTTAATCATTTTCTTGCTTCATTATTTTCTTTAGTCTTTTCATTATTTATCGTTACTTGCTTAAGTAGATCCATTCTTTTGTTCTCTTTATTTTCTATTTCCTTTATATTCTATGTTTATTTCATAATGGATTTCACACTATCTAAGCCGGCTCGGCCACAAATCTATAAACAATAGGTCTTTTAGAGTGATTTATGTGTAGATCTAAATTTGACGGGACCCACCTCGAACAACTCATTCAAATAACTAAGTTTATGTATGATCTTGGACGGATCGAACTTCTCTTCATCTGGTCCGTCTCATATTCGCGTGTACACAATATGCAATATGAGAAGTCCACCAGTCTATCATTTTGTGGAGAGGATTTAAAAAGGCTTATAAACCTTTAACAGCATGGTTTTTGTCCTCATCAACTTTATCTCAGTCTGAGAATCCATACACTGTATCAGATACGTTTTTGGAATTTCATTATTCCAGCAGACTATTATGAAAGTGAGCATATTTTTTTTTTTTTGGAATTTTCGGAAGAAATACAAGATTTAAACTAACTTAAATGAAAACCTAAAGAAGACACCAAATTCCCACCATGTTTCACTAGTGTGAGAGACAGGCACAAATCAAGGACATGTCCTGGGAATGGACGGTGGAACGCTATGTTGAAGCAGCCGCCCCCCTCACCACCGATGCCGCAACCAAACTCATAAAAGAAAATTTCTATCCAACTCCGTAGGTACTTGAAAAACTAACACCAAAATATTGAACAAGACCATCCAATCTTTGGACAATATGTGCCTGAAGGAGCAAGCATACAATACACTCATACAGGAGGACCATGTGAACCTATTCCTTTGGCCGAAAGACCTCTTTAGGAGTATTTTCTAAATCTAAAATTTTGGGATGTCCTTTGTAGCCACTATATGAGTTTCTTAGAAAAACTGAATTTTCAATCTCCAAAAACCTTGATTTAGCGGTTAGATAGTCTCCATTCAATTTTATTATGTTAATTTTTTGAAGCATACAAAGAATTGATATGTAGGGGCGAAAAGAGTTGGGTCGGTTCATGGACCCAAACAATGAACTCGGTACCGTTTGGATCCAATTGACCTATAATCTAAGCCAGGTTAAGTTCGATCATACTATCCGGCCAGATAGGGGTCAACTTGACATGACCTTACCTATATATAAAAATATGTATCTTAACTTTGGAAAAAGTTTAAAAAAGGTTAGACACCTAAGAATGTAGAATTAAGGTGCACCTTAAAATCCTGCAAAAAAGGTCGTTTTGATGTGGGAAAAACACTGAATTGATAATCTAGACATCTTTATGTATAGATATGGAGAAGAAAAGAGATTCCAAGTCTTAAAAATAGTACATCTTGCAATGCATTATCTAGACGGTCAATTTTCAAAATTTTCATGCGTTTATAGATATGTTTGATCTAAACTATTTTTGGAGTTCAAAATTTTATAATTAAAAGTAAACATAGATTCTCGCACCACCCTAAAAATTTTCAATACCAAAATTACATCTCATGACAAAGTTTGGGGGCACACGTGACTTTGATTGTTTAAGATTGTTGCAACCTTATGCAAGTTAGGATCCTAGTCCGTGTCCAATTGACTTGGACCCATCCTAGTTCAAGTCAAGTCTAGTCTAATTTAGACATAGTTGAGCTGGTTTCTAGTTAGGGTCCTCTAGACCCACCCCCATTTACGCCCCATTGATGTTTTTTTTTTTTTCCTAGTTATAAATATTTTGAGGTTTGTTTGGGATAAAAAGTACAAGGGACAAGACTTTTTTTTTTTTTGGCCTAAGGAGCATGTACCAGCATCATATATTTATCATTTAGCAATTTAAATTTGAGTGAAACTTTATTTGGGTACATTAAACCAAAATTTAAAAAATCGTTGATCTAGATTGGAATTACCCGATTCAGATAAAAATTTGTTGTAGCTAATCCGATTCCCGTGATATATCGAGAACCAGGGGACTCACCTCTTGAACCGACTGGCTCTCTGACAGAATCAGCCGGTTTTATTAGAACATAACCCTTTTTTTTTTGGAAGTTCACATATTTTAATTTTTTTTAAAAAAAATAACAACGGCAGCCCACCCCAACCTTTTTTTGGATGTCGTGAAATCATTAATCCCACATGTACCACCCAATCAAGAGAGAGAATAACTAAGCAACTTGAGCACGTGGCCAACAAGTAATCTTAAGTGTATGCCATAAAGAAATTTTAGACAGAGAGAGAAGAACTCTTTTAGAAAATCATTGTGCTCCACATAATTATTGTGGTGGTACTTTCATTGTATATATAATGGCAATGATGTAATATATACTTTTCTATCTTGTTACATGTAATATACACTTTCCTATATTTATCTCAAAAGGAAAGAGTAATACACTTTCTTATCTTGTTTGAATTTTATTTCTATTATGCCTAAAGCTTTTATAGAGCCTTAGGCTTCATGAAATCCTTGTTGTAGAACTTTATTTTTTGCTTCACTGTGTTTATGAAAATCCCTATTGTGGAACTTTATTTTTTGTTTAACCGTGTTTATAACGCAGCTTGGGTAGAAAACCTTTTTTTTTTTTTTTGCTTCACCATTTCATGAAATATATTCATGATATGGGCTTTTATAATGTCTTTGCTTTTTTAAAACTCTCGTCTCCCACCTTGCGCCTCTCTCTCTCTCCTCCCTCCCCCCAACCTTTCTATCTCTATTTTTCTACTAACCACCTTTTTCTCTCTTTACAAGGTTCGTTCCATTAATAGTTATACTAAAATCAATTCCACTAAAACTCTCCCTCTCTCTCTATTAAGTAGTGAAAACACAATTCCATTAAAATTTTTTTTTTTCTCTCTATTAACAGCCTCTTCCATTAAATTGTTTTTTATAGATTCTTTTAAAAAATCAAAACTCCTAAATCTATACAATAATAAAATAAATAAATTGAGTTAAAGATTCATTTTATTGTCATGTTGCATTTGAAGCTTTATTTTGATTATAAAATGAATTTAATAGACAAAAAACACTTACCATGAGATATATTATTTTTAACATAATAACGAAAAGCATAATGTAATGGACACTATTTCTTTTTGTAACATAAAAAATAGACTTCAGGGAAATTATAGTGTTTTTTTTTTGAAATTTTTTTTAGGTTGAAACCGATCGATCTGGCCGATTCTCCTATCTAAATCACCAATTCATTGATTCGACGCAATTTTTAGGGTGGCCATTCTCGATCTCCGATCTGTTTTCTTAAACCTTGAAGGTCACTATGATATTTCAAATCTGGTTTAGATAATAGACTCCAAAACCATTATATGTTCGTGTCAAATGGAGAAGAAAAGATCAAAATACGACTGGGAAAAGTAGATCAAATCCAAGGCCTCTGAGGTGTACGCCACGCTGGTTCTGTCTGTATACATGCGAACATGCATGCAACCATGTGGCAACAAAGAGGAACGTTGGGTAAGACTACCACCCCATTGCTCCTCGAAATAACGAAAGAGCCCCTGGATCTTTTCTCCGCACATATTTTGGTTCTGCGGGAGGAAATTGTGCATGTGCTCTCTCGGGCAAAAGGCTCAACAAAATGAGCTTCTCAATTGGATCCATTCTAAAATTGAAAATGTCTCCCTACTCTATAGAATATATATAATTTCCCCTCTCATCTTCTAGACCTCCCCTATTGTATAAAAGATATATACTTTTCCCTCTCATCCAACCCTTCCAATTTAGATCAAGTGAGCCAATGACTATTTGATCTAGATCCGATTCCTCAT
>NW_006498246.1:678502-709919 GCF_000471905.2 Amborella trichopoda
ACTTAAAAACAAATTTAATTTTTTAATAAAATACAATGACCAAAATACCCCTAAAACTTTTAAGGGTACTTTGATCATTTTATTTTATTGAAAAAAATAGTTTTATATTTTTTCATATGTAGGTTTAAGAGAGGAGTGGATGCACAAATTTGGGTGCTAAAATGTATTGCAGAAAAAATAAAATAAAATAGTGTAAAGACGTGATATTGTGATTGAGATTATATCAACAGTCTATTCAGAGTGGAAGGTTGCATAGGGGAAAGTATATAAGTTTTATAAAGATAGAAAGCATGCCCTTTTGAAATACGCAAATGAGTAGTTGGAAAAAAAAAAACAAAGGACATTGGGTTTTTATTAACATGTACTCAGGTCTTGCTATCTAAGCATATTGTACATTTTGATTTCTATTTTGAGATATGAAATCTGAGAGGGTGGGGTGTGTAACAAAAATTTAGAATTGTCTTTTAGAATTTGAGTTTTGTTAATGGTACATCCATAATATCTATATTTCATATCTAATGGCGATCATAACCTCCTTATAATGAAAAGAAATAATCATATTTTATACTTCATCTTTTCTTATTAATTAGGTTGTGAACTCTTTCTAGCACCTCTATGATGTACATTCCTTGTCTTTCATATAGTGACTTGGTTAAGCACGTCACAAACTTAAAATTTGATGATCTTAAAAACATTTCATGCCAAGGTTCCGTCTGAAGAAACAAATATACATTTTTGCTCCCACGGGTGTTGCCTCTCTCTTGGAGTTGTTATAGCTCACTAAATAAACTAACTTTCTTCCATTTTCCTATATTGCTTCCATTCGCTTATTTTAGATCTCATGTCCCTTTTGAGCAATGTTTTTTTATTTTATTTTGGGGCGGTAAGTTCCTTCAAAACTTGTAACCATAAATAAGCATTTTTCATGGTTGTCCTTATTCATTGTCTGTCTCATTTCCCATTGTCCTTGATTGATCTCAAAATCTCTTTAGGTAATATATACTATAGTACAAGAAGGTCATAATCATCATTATTTGTTGAATGTGAAATCTAACAGGTTGATATATGTGATGTTTGATTTGATATCTAATAACTAAAGTGTTTGTGTGTGTCACCCGTTGTATACTTTCTAATTTTATAAACCAAATATCAATAGATTGCAATTTTTACTTGGCCCAAGTTCTAGGAAAAAAAGCAAAGTTTCACTTCGAAAGCTCATTAGACGATGTAGTTCTCACGTATGAACCCCCATGATGGCTCGAAAATCTAATTTTACTTATGATTATGAAATTTGAAGTTCCAAAAATGACATATATTTTACAAATCCATGGATACTATAAAATAAACGATCTAGATAATCTATTATAAGATATGCAAAAATCCTTATTTTTTTTATTTTCCAACAAATTTCAATTAGATATGAGGGCTTTACTTTTTCTTTTCGTCGTTGGCTTTGTTTTAACCTTTTGCTTCTCACTTTTTAAGATACCCCTCGAGAGTGCATACTGCTTAAAATAACCTTTCATGATCTCAAACATCTTACACATTGTTTAAAAACTTGGTGATTTCCTATCCGTATTGTTTATTTGGATGCGAAATCAGTTAGGATCGAATAGGTTTCCATAGTATTATAGCTCTCAACCTGTTCCCCCAAAACATCATTTTCAATTTTTTTTTTTTTAGTTTATCTAATATTTTATATGGTCTCATCTAAATCCCAACTCTATAAACTTTTATTTTAATTTGATTTAAGTTTTTTTAGATCATCAATCCAAATGACTTGAAAACGATCCGGATCGTCGATCCGACTCACAGAAATGGATAGGCTTTGTTGTCATTACGATTAAAATAAGGTTATTTGAGCGTTATCTTCGTCCTCGTTCAATGATTAAGAGAAAATTACATGAAGTTAGCGGGAGCCGGTGGGCCTGAAGAGAGAGTAATTGTTATTTGGCAAAAGGAGCTCTCTTTCTCTCCCTCTATTTTGTGGAAAGCTTTCCCATTCTCTCTCTCTCTCTTCAAGAGAGCGTTTGGCAGAAAACTTACCCCTCTCTACATCCCTATCGTTACAAAGAAAGCAAGCACTTTGTGGAAAAGATTTCCTCTGTCTTTGTCTTCTAAAGCCATGGCTGCTTCCCCCTTTGAACCTTCCCTTCACCAGCCAGGTTCTCATTTTTTCCTCTATTTTTATCATTATTTTCCAATGATTTTTTTGTAGCTTTTTTCTGAAGTTTCACTTTACTGGTTCAGAGGCCATACAGGTTCTGGTCGCTTCTCTAGGTGATGAATCCCCATTGGTGAGGGAAGCTGCCATGGATGCACTAAAAGAAATATGTCCCCTGTAAGGAACCAAAAGGACCCATCTTCTTCTCATTTTAATTCCAAAAGATATGTTTTTCTCGTTTCTCTGTGTACTAATATGTCCTTGTTTTGTCATTAGGAACCCATTACTCGTTCTGGATTGTTGTTTGGGTGCCGCTCGAGGTGGAAGAAGAGTAGGTTTTGCATTTTTGAAACTTTGAATTCATTTCTGTATTGGGTTTTTTGTTGTTTTTCCTTTTGTGGTAAAATTTGATGATTTTCGTGTTCTTCCTCAAATTGTTTTTTGATGATTTTCGTGTTTTGTTTTTTATTTACTTGTGTTTTTAGTTCAAAATTTTATTGGTTTAATGGGTTTCTGTTGCTGAATCAGAGATTTGGAAATATGGCTGGTGTATTTAGGACAATGGCATTTGCAGTTCATGTTATGGATGAGAGAGACATTGATCATGCATTCTTGACCAAGCTGGCGAAAGTTGCGACAACAGAGATGATCTCTTCTAAGGTCGTTTCTTACCCACTTTGCCTCTTTTGGAGCATTTTGCAAAATCAATTCTAAGTGAATGGAAGTGTTCAATGATGTTATATGCCAACCCACTAGTACCCAACGTTACGATTTTGGTATCCCATAATTAGAGAAACAAAATGCAACATTTTGAGTGACACTACAACACAAATGCATTTTAGATGAGAAGTAAGGGAGAGCGGGAACTGTCACACGTGTATGACTAGGCTCGACTGTTTTTTTTTTTTCGATCATATATATGACTAGGAGGAGCCCTCTCATCGGTCACATAAATAACCTAAGCATCAGATGTGTGCAAGTATTTGTGGATGAATGCAGGAAACAGAGGAAATGAGTTAAGTTATGAGAGTTCCTTCAAGAGTTTTCTTGAAGCATTCTTGGGTTTTACATTTGTGGGGAAGATTTGAGAATGCACGCGTTGGACCTAATGTCAGAGAGACGGAAAATTAGAATTGCACCATGGTGAGAGAAAATGTCGAAGTGGATGAATCACGCTACCATGTCTACTCTTCGTATCTATTGGGCTATCTAATTTCTTGTTGTGGCCAAGGTCAAGGGGTGCAATGAAAATGTGATGAGTTTCAACTAATGGTGGAAATCAGACTGTGCATACTTGTTTCAAGTAATGAAGGTCATCAATCAAATGATTGTTGTAGCTCCAGAGTTAGATAACTAAAATTTGTGGGGTTTGTTTCATGGTGGCTTTGGCATTGTGGCATTCATACTCTAGCCGAACAATTGGAGGGCATTTGATGCGGACTGCTTTTCGAAGCCAGAACTTTTTACCCAGATATCTCTTTTGGAAGGTTTCAAACCTTGAATTGACGATCTCTTTGAGATATACAACCTCATAATTTGTCTTTTTGTGATCATAACATGATAGAGTCAACATGGGCAGGAGTTCTTTGCTTGGAGTGCATACTTCCCAAGAGACTTTGGAACAGTTAGCTGATTTGCTGGGATGCAAGATGGGGAAATTCCAGTGTAGATATTTGCGCTTTATCTATTTGCAGGAACAACAAAAGCATCTGTGCACCATGTGATTGAAAGGGTGGGAAAAAGGTTGGTCCCTTGGAAAGGTATGTTTCTTTTGATGGTTGGTAGTGCAGCATTTACTGAGGCAACTTTGAGCTCCATCCCTATATATTTTCTCTCTCCTATGAGCTCCACTTTCTGGAGTACAAAAGTTGGGGAGGATACAGAGGCAATATCTGTGGCAGGGGGAAGAACGACATGCCCAAAATTGATCTAGTCAAGTTGGAAGATGTTTGTAAGCCTAAACAAGTAGGTGGTTTAGGGTTAAGTATGTGAAACAAATCAACGAGGTATTGCTAGGAAAATGACGTTTTGGTCTTTTGGAGAAGGGTAATTAATGCAAACTATAGAAACAAAATTGAGGAGCTAAAATGCAAAATATAAGAAGGTATTTGAGGACATCAAGTTATGGCGTGGTATTTCATCAGCGTCAAAATCATTTTGGGATGGGATTTGAATCAGAATTGGTAGTGATTATCAGACTTTGTTTTGGAGCTATGGATGGGGTGGGGACACACCTTTTCGAGGGCAATCCCCTAATCTTTATCGGGTGACCCAAGCACGGGAGGCAAGGGTCTCCGAATGCTATAAAGGGTTTCTTGGGCCATGACATTTAAAAGAAACCTGGACGATTTGAAGACTATGGAACCATGTGTGCTTTTTGACTGTTTGAACTCAGTTTGTTTACCCAGACAAGGCCTTGATAGACTTATTGGCGATATGAGTCTAAAGGGAAATTCTCAGTGCGATCATATGCCCATGCCCTGTCCCAAGGGGTTTGGAGCCCCTCCAAAGGGTGGTTGGTATGGTACGTTCCCATTTCTCGGATGCTATGCTTCAGATGATTGGTAGTCTTTGACAAAGTTCTCACGGCTGATGATGTGAAGCATAGAGGTATACAACTCCCTAATTGGCCAATGATCTTGCTGAATCATTAGCTTAGCTTACCTATCTATCTAGGTAGATAGGTAAGCTGATAATGGGGCAAGGATCTTGACTAAAGGATGTGAGCCTTTATCATGTCCAAAATTGGCCAATGATCTTGCTGAATCATTAGCTTAGCTTTTTTCTTTTTTTTTGGGCCAGGGTTTCCCACCAATTTGATTTTTTTTTTGTTTTCCACTCTTTATTCTCCTACTACTTACTTCTATCCATATGCTCTGCTTGGAGCAACTTGATGTAGCAGTTTCACCTCAAAGACTCAAAAAGAAAAAAACAAAAAATGTATGATCCTCACTTCTCTGGGCTTTTCTTAATTCAGATATTCAAGCTTCAAATTTTTGTTGAAATTTTCTGAAAAAATTAGCTACAAGTTTTATTTTCCTTGGTGTGTTAGGTTTCTTTCCTTATATTATTGACTCTTGGACACCCTCTAGAAAGATCAATCTTCTAGCAGATTGTGGACCCCATAAATTAGAAAGTCAGGTGTTTAAAATTTTCACAAGTTGGTTCCTTCATTGTTTCAAAAGCGAGTTTCCTAATTTGTTCAAGATTCTAGAATATCTTTTTCCATGTTCTGTATGCCCTCCCTAAAACTATAAATGAACTAGTTATCTATTTTTGAAAAGATCTAAAAGATTAAGAAGTTCAGGAAAGTAGAGCTAGCTTATCCATAGCTATTCAATAGAGGGATCCAAACATCTATAATTACTTGTGTACGCTTATAATTAATTCAATTCAAGTTGTGTAATAAAATTTGGGTTTTAATTGTGGCGGGACTTCACCTTTAGAAGAGAGATTCCATCACTCATTTTCTACAGATAGTGATTCTATAATTCTTGCATAGTTTGGAAGAGTCTCTCCAAAGGTTAGATCCCCTCTTCTTACCTTTAGAATAGAGATTCCTTAGATCTTTTTCTAGAGATAATGATTCTATAATTCTAGCATAGGTTTGGAAGAGTCTTTCCAAAGGTTAGATCCCCTGTTCTTTTGGTGGAAAGATTCCCTTGGACCCTAGCTTGTAAGAATAGATTTTCTACCTGTGTAAGCTTGGAACCTTTTTTTATTCCTTCTTGTAATGCACATCCCCATCTAAGATTTTCACAATCTAATTCATGGCTTATTGAAGCTCATTTATATACTCTAGCCTTGTCTCTCTATACTTCAAGGAAACTAGCTCAAAGCTAACCTAACCATTTGACTACCCCTCTTAGCTTCAACCCAACTTTAAACCTAGATTTCTTTGGCAACCATCATGGTGTTAATTTCCAGCAAAGTATTCCTACCCTAAAATTCTTGAGCCAACTCCTAAAAATTAGAAAATTGTGAACATAAATAAAACTACCAAAGAAAGAAGTAAGGAAAACTAGAACTTTACAAATACTTGGATACACTTCATATTGAGAAAATAAAAAAGAGCATATTACCTCTCCTTCATGGCCAGGTTGTATTGCACAATGACAAAGATGTTTAGCTCGTCATGCTCTTGCCTATTTCTCTTATTTGTGTGGACGTGTTGGAAAATGCTCCGGTTCTTCTTTTACAGCCACTTGTACTACACATCTTGTAGAGTATACGGACATCAAAAATTTGAAGGTTGTGGATCTTCCCACCAAATTGTATCCACCAATCCGCTTAAAATGAAAATTGAATAATATATCTTAAAGAATTAGAGATTAGTACTTAATCAGACTAGTAAACATGAGACATTTTGATGACTAATGAGTTAATAAAAATAAAAATAAAAATAAAAATTAATTACCTAGGAGCATTTCAACATGTAAGGCAACTACCACCGTTTGCCCATATAGGCCTAATGCATTCTGCTATGCACACATTTTCTTCCTAATCTTCACTTGCATATGTCTGTCTGGGTAGTGGTTAAAACTTTTCTATCATGGTGTACATACAATGCCATGGTAACCTCGAGATGGGTTGAAAATGTGGCCTTGTTATGAAAACATTGTGGGTTAAGATAATAAGCACTTGCATTTATAATGTGATGCTGCTCCTTATCCCATGAATGATCAATACTTTTCCAATACTTCTCAGAAAGGCCCGTCTTGTGCTTAAAACATTTGCAATTTCCATTGTCCATTGTCTCGTATATGTACCCCAAGATAGGTCTAGAATCACTATCTGCATTTGTCAAAACCTTCACCAAGGGCTTTGTAATTCGAATTACATTGACAACATTTTTCCAAAACTGAATAGTCAAAACAAATTCTACCATCTCCTGCCTTCTCATCTTCTTAGCCCTTATGGAATCCCGCAACTTAGCTGATGTAATCATGGATCTGAGGCCATCCTTTTGCTGCGATGTACACTGTAAAGTGAGGAAGTTTGTAGTAAATCAAGTAATGGTCAGCCCATATTTGTTGGGAGTGGGAGCCGGTACGGGAGCTGAAGTAGGAATGGGATCTTTGGATTTGAAGTTCCCTATCTTGGGAGTGCCTACTGTATGTACATTGGATTTCTTAGAAATACTTTGTACGTACATATATGCTATTTTTTAAAAGCGATTTAAAAATTGATTTAAAGAAATCAAGAAATGTATAATTCATTTCTAGCATCATTACACTTGCAAAACGAAAGCTCTATAGACTGAAAGTCCCATAAAAAATTGAGAAAGGTTGGACTTAGGGATCACCTTAGTCCCTTACCTAATGAGACAAGGTGATTCGCTATGTTCAGTATTTCTCTCGGTTGTTGACAACCTTGGCAATTGCTCTCTTTGAGACCATCTAGGATTAGGGAGCCCTGTAAGTTTGATTTGACTCAGGCTGTTCATAGTTTGTTTTCAACTATTTTTGCAAACCACGACTGTGAAAAGGGAAAACAAAAATCTTATTCAGGTGGTCATTAGCTTCAAAATTGATAAAAAGTAAAAAAAAAAGGGCACAAAATCAAAGACGGGTTTAAAATTAAAAAACTATTGAAACTACTTTTTTTTTTTGAGTAAAGTTAACTTGTGTATTGCTTTGGAGTGTAAGAGAACAGAGGAGTGATCCAAGAGTACCCACAAGTCGGGTCTCTTATAAAAAAATAGGTCTTCTGCTTGGCCCTAGCTCCGTCTTTCGCCAGAAGATCGGTGAACTTGTTGGAGATTCTCCAGATATGCTTCCATGAGACATCCATATCCCTGCAAATGTAAGCAATCTCATTAAAAATCGAAGATAGGTACCATGGGGGTGGTGAATTCCCGGCTGCCTAGGAAATGACATTTTGGGCGTCTCCTTCCACCAACAGGTGTGATTCAAGAGCGGTTGAAACTTTTGAGACCCAAGAGCAGGCCCATGGCCTAAGTGCTCGGAATAGGTGAACATGATATTGCGTTGATGGTCTCGGAAGACACCACCGGCTCCAGTAGGGCCAGGGTTCCCCCAGAGAGCAACCATCAAAATTAAGCTTGATGACGCCTTCGGGGGGTGGCAACTAGTTGTTGGGTCTTTCAACCTTATGTGGTTGAATATTCAAGATGTTTTCCCATTGGTTGGGAAAAGAGTTTGCTGAAATCTCGGAGAAGGCCTTGTGGTTGGAGGCCTAGAAGGTTACTAGAAAAGTAACCTTGTGGAAGAGTGCTGAGACTTCGTTTTTGTGACCTTGAAAGATCCTGGCATTCCTTTCTAACCAAATAACCCAGATGGTGGCTGCGATGGCAGCCTTCCACAAGATTTTACCTGCCTTCGACCAATGAGATACAATATACGAAGAGATAAGGACCTTGACCGAGGGTGGAGTTACCCATTGGAGGCAAAACAACTGTAACAGTTGGCTCCATAGGTCGTTAGTGAGGCTGCAGTGAATGAAGAGTGTGGATTCGATTCCTCCTAGGATGCATCTGTTGGGGATTGAGATCCCTTTCCTTTGAAGTTGGTCAACTGTGAGGGCTTGTTGAGAGTAGGCAATCCAGTTGAAGGTCTGCACTTTGGGAGGAGCAATGGTAGACCAAACCTTGGAGAGGACAGAGATAGGGTTGAGTTGGAAAGTGGGAGGTTGGATAAGCCTTTTGTAAAACGATGCCACCGAGAAGGTGCCTGAAGGCTCGAGAGTCCAAACTAGAGAGTCTTTCCCGTGTGGAGCTATGAAGATAGAATGCAAAGTAGCCGAAAGTGAAAGGAAATGGCTAGTTTCCTTGTTAGTGAGATTTCTTCTGAAAAAGGGATTCCAAACTCTTCGGCTGCTATGGTAGAATCTTTGTTAGAGGCGAGAGAGTAAAGGGAGGGAAAGAGGGCCCTTAGGGGAGTGTGTCCTAACCAGAGGTCTGACCTGAAGACTCTTGATCCTTCTCTAGGATGAAATCAGATGAATTTTTTGATCAAAGGGAGGGAGGAGGCGAAGGATTTCCATGCCCCTGAAGCCCTACTTGGACGTCTCCGTTCAGGCACCCAAGTTTCCTCCAAAATCCTGTATTTGCTGCGTATGACTTGAACCTAGAGGGAGTTGGTCTGAGTGGCTAAGTGCCACAACCATTTCCCTAGTCGGGCCAAGTTGTGTTTTCTTAGGATCCTAATCCCTAGCCCTCCCTGAAGTTTGGGTAGGCAGACCTTGTCCCATGAGATGCAGTGGCATTTGGTTTTCTTGGGTTGTCCTGACCAGAGGAAATTCCTCATTAGCTGGTCAAGGCAGTTGGCCACTGAGGCTGCCATACGGAAGAGGGACATGAGGTAGACCGGAGCATTTGCTAGGGTTGCTTCAATCAGTGTGGTGCGGCCAGCCAGAGATAGATATCTCACTTGTCGTCTTGCTAGATGCCTGTCTACTTTGTCTATCACTTTAGACCACTGTCTCTTTTTTGGTTTTCCCAGTCCCAAGGGTAGACCAAGGTAGGTGGTGGGAAAGTCCTCCACTTTGCATTCCCAATTTGGAATTAGCACTCTGGTTTCAGTGCCCACCCCCATCATCTTTGATTTATCCATGTTGACTTTAAAGCCTGTAGCTGCTTCGAAGCATTTAAGATAGAGTCTCAGGTTTTCAATTTCTTCTGGTGTAGCATCTAGGAACACCAAAGTGTCATCTACATATTGCAGATGAGACACCGTTGTGCGTTGAGGGCTGCATTTGAAGCCAGTGAGAAGACCTTTCTGTTACAAACAAGTGATGGAGCGGCTAAATACTTCTACTGCGATGGCGAAGAGAAAAGGGGAGAGTGGATCCCCTTGGCGGAGCCCCCTTGAGGATGGGAAGAAACCTTTTGGAGTCCCATTAATGAGGACCGAGAAATAAGGATGAAAATAGTAGCCTCCCATCCACTTTCTCCAGAGATCCCAGAATCCCATTGTTGCCATCGTCTCGTCCAGTATTAACCAATCAACATAGTCATACATTTTCTCCCAGTGTATTTTGAAGATGAGACCGGGTTTCTTAGAGACGTGCCTGGAGTGTAGGCACTCATGTGCCACTAAAGCCCCATCTAGGATTTGCCTATCTTTGATGAAGGCTGACTATGATGATGAGATGATAAGGGGAAGGACTTGTTTTAACCTTGAGGCCAGAACTTTAGCCAGAATTTTGTATGAGGAATTGAGTAGGCTGATTGGACGAAAGTTCTTTAGTTCCTCAGCCCCTTTGATCTTTGGAACTAAAGCTATGAAGGTGGCGTTGATGGCTTTGTGAAGGATTCCCTATTGGAAGAATTCCTCAAAGAAACTAATGAAATTTGGTCGAAAGGTTTCCCAAAATATTTAGAAAGGGGCAATGGGAACTCTGTCAGGACCGGGGGCTTTGTCTTTGGCTAGGTCGTTGATAGCCTTTGAAATTTCGTCTTTGGAGAAGGGGCACTCCAGCTAAAGTGCCCAGTGGTCCGGAAGAGTTAAGAAACCGAGATTGGTCATCTTTGGTCTGGGCCCCAGAGGGGCAGTGTAGAGAGCCTGAAAGAAACCAAGGACGACCGACTCGATTTCCTTAGGTTGATCAAGATTTTGATTGCCCACCTTGATAGTGGAGATAATATTGTCTCTTCTGCGATAATTAGCTATCCGGTGGAAGAAACATGTATTATGGTCCCTTGCTTTTAGCTAGTTTACTCTGGACCTCTAGAACCAATACAGTTCTTCTTTTTTTAAAATGGAGAAGTGTTCCAACTTGGTTTGGGTTCCAAGGTTCGATTCAGTGGCTGTCAGAGGTCTGGACTCCTCTGTTTGGTCTAGGTCTTCGATGGAGTTGAGCAGAGAGGACTTAGTTTGTGAGTAGTTTCTCGGGATGGACTTACTCCAGGTTTTGAGGGAGGCTTTGAGAAGTTGGATTTTGGTTTGGAACCTATAGCTTGCTGTACCCGAAACCAGGGTGGAAAAGGAGTTCCACCATGTTGGAATCAGGGTGGAGAGCGAGTCCTCTTCAAGCCAGGCTAATACAAATCTAAAAGGTTTCGGTCTTCTCTTGGCAGCTTGAGTGTCCAAGAGAATGGGGCAGTGGTTTGGGTGGGTTTAGGCAGGGCCACAAAATGAGTGCCCGGAAAGTGTTCCTCCCAATCCAAGGAGAGGAGGAATCTATCTAATTTAGAGAGAAAGGGTTGGGATGAGTGGTCTGACCAAGTATAACGGTTTCCTTGGAGAGGGATATCTAGGAGTTCATTGTGACAGATGAAATCCAAGAAATCCATCATTCCCTGAGAGATGGTGGAATTGAAATTTCTCTCGTGGGACCATCTAGTGATATTGAAATCCCCACCCAGACACCAAGCAGGATGGGGTAGGGAAGCAACGTGGTCCAATTCAGCCTAGAACCGAGGTCTGAGAGAGGCTAAGTTGGGGCTGTAAATGGTCGAGAATTTCCAAGGGAAATCGTCTGATGAGTGTGAGAGAAGAACAGTGACAGAGTACTCCCCAATAGGGGAAGACAGGAAGATGTGTTAGACCACCCATATCCCCTTGAAGCCCCGACTGCAGGCAGAGACACCCACTGGCAAGGCCTTCTTCCCCAAACGAGGCGAATGAGTTGGAGGGTGGGCTCCGGCTGTTTGGTCTTAGTGAGAGCTAAGATCGAGGGGAGGTGTTTAACAGTTAGGTCCTTGAAAACCTCCATTTTTGAAGGGTGTCCCATGCCTCTTACGTTCCACGTAAAAATCTTCATAGGTTAAGGGTGGAGGTTGAGTAGGAGGCGAGTCTAGCAAACCTCCTCGGAGAGGGAGAGGGGGTTGGAGGTTGGGGCCCTTCTAGGGAGTCTCTCGTAGTTGATCGAGGAGAACACGTTGAGGGGCTACCTATGTCCTCTGAAACTCACCTTTAGCTGGCTCTGAGCATCCGAGAGTAAGAATTGGTGTGCCGGTCCTTCATGGCCATCGTGTTGGAAACCCATGAAACTGTAAATTTCCTTCATCCTGTCAGATTCACTGTTGTTCCCATCCTTATCGACCCCCTCGGCATTGGCATCTACCGAAGGGGGAGAGATGGGCGTGGTTGGTGAACTAGGTGACTCCCTATCTGGCGCAGAGATCAAAGAAGACGGGCATAGGTCTGGAGGTAGGGTAGGAAGTGGCTCAAGGTCGGAGGGTGAGGATGAGATAGGGAGGTAAACACGGCCAGGGGAAGCGAGAGGAGGGTGGTCGAGGGTAGAATAGGGGAAGGCAGGAGGGCTGGGCTTGTCGTCAAGGGGAGGTGTCACTATGGAAACTACTCGTAGGATCGATGTCCCTTCAAACAATCATTGGATATCTTCCCTATAGCCTATAGAAATTAATCTATACACAATGGGTTGCACAAGATTCCAAAATATAGTGGGACAATGTTCTTGTAGCAAGTGCCCCTTAAAGGCATAGTTGCTTGCATTATCTCAAATGACTTGGACCGCATTCGTTGGTCCTACCTCCTCAATTGTCTTCCATAAAAAAAGTCAAATAATACTTCCCTAGTTTTAATTGTCTCGAAAGCATCCACTGGCTTCAAGAAATATCATAGTTATCAGAATCTCTCCACCAACCTCGCGATTCCGGTTTCGAAACCCGATTCCGTCTTTCTATTAAGGAATCTCCACAGAAACCGTTTTTTGGAACCAAGGAAGCTCGATTCCTCAATTTCAGAATCTCGATTCAACACATCTTTAGAAACCATTTTTCGGAACCAAGAAAACTCGATTCCTTAATTTCGGAATCTCGATTCAACACATCTTTGGAAACCATTTATCAGAACCAAAGAAACTTGATTCCTTAATTTGGGAATCTCGATCCAACACATCTTTTGAAATTTGAACCCATTATTGGGTAGACGTTTCCAAATGTATCGAATCTAGATTCTAGCAAGGATTAAATCTTGATTCAAAATTAAATAAATTCAAAGTATAACAAAAAAAAACCAAATCAAAGTACATAATGTCCAATGTCTATGATGGTTGTGCACTTCCTAAAGGAAATTGGAGTAGGAATCTTCTTTCGAATGCTTCTAATGGTTGCAGGTTTTCATTATTTTACTTGTGCCACCCTAGTCGACTTTTACTTTAAATTTATAATATGATTGATAAATACAACACATACAATTGAAAGTAAAACCATGGCGTAGACATAATCCTAATTTGTCTTTATAATAATGAAGTCAAAATCACAATTTAGAAACTCTTATCTTTTATAAATAATGACTGTAAGTTCAATAGTCAACACAATCACTATAAAATTTCGGAAACCCTCTAATAGGAGACATCCAATATAGGTTCTAAAGTTGATAAGGCTCAAGATGTGCTTGGGGCTTCCTTCTCCATAAAAATGAAATCTCGATTCTTGGTAGGGGTCGTCAAATGCATTCCATGGTCCATATTATTGTAAATCTCGATCTCAAACTTGCATGGATCTTTGATCCATATACTTTAGAAACTTGATTCCAAATATGTTAGAATCATGATTCGAAACAGCAACATATCTCTGTTCCACATATGTCAGAGACTCGATTTCATAGATGTTGGAAACTTGATTCCGCATATTAATGAACTTTGACTCCTAGAGTGTCGATTCCAGGGGATTCCAGGGGGATGGGCATCTCGATTCCAAGAGGGACGGAATCTCGATTCCATATGTGGACGAAACTTGGATCTATTTCAGTCAAAATACGATTCTCAAAAACTAAGAATCTCATTGCTCGCGATTCCTATTGTACGGACAAGGATTCCTAAGATAGGAATCTTTTAGCTGGTGGCGATTCCACGATTCCAGTTCCTAAAACGACTCGGGTTCCCAAGCATTTCCAACAACTATGGAAAATATACCCTTTTGTGCATTACACAAAAAATTTAATTAATTGCTTTTGCATATTTTCTACACAAAAAAGTTAAGGTTCTGCATATTATCTTTCCATCCATCGGGCATATGGACCATCATTGCCTCTCCCATTTCTCCTTCAATGATCCTATGTACCCCCTCAAAGTTCCGAAAAGGTGACTTGAAGTTCGATGCGACTTGACTTGGATAAGTGTGGTGAAAAAAATAGTGGGTGATGAAACAGTGGACACGTGGCAAAAATGTGTCAACACATGTTATGAGGGAGTGACAATAAAAGCCGCAAAACACAGTTAATACGGTGAACGGCCATAACCACAGTGGACAGTTGTAACCATGGCCAAAGGTCAGATCTCTCTGAGAAAAGCTCTTAGCATGCTCATAGAACTTATCTGCATTCAGAAATTCAACTACTTTATCTTATGTGTTAAAAGTTGATGAGAATTTGATGAGCAAAACGATAGACTTTTGCCCCAAACCCAAACGTCAACCTCAGTCTACTCTGACTTTATCGCGGTTAATGGGTGATCAATTGTTTGACCAATAAAAAGAAATACGTCGCTCCCAACCCGACCTAGACCTTTGCCACGTCCCCTGCACGGCTTGACTGAGCTCTGCTCTGCTGGTCACACACATGCACATGTGTGTTTTGGGCATGCACACAAATTGAAAGCACCCAGAAAGCCTTGCATCTGTCTCTCTCTCTTCCATCCCCCATCAGACAAAGGAAATCTCCCACTTTTTGAGTCACAAGCCTGTCTCTAGGCAGTGTAGGACTAAACCATTCACTTAAGCCATACTTTGCCTGGAGTTTAGAAAAGGCCCAAACCAAGTGCCGAATTCGAATCTTATTTTGAAACATCCTTTTCCAATACTAACAGATATTTAGTGTGGACCAAATTTCTGAAAGTCTTGAAATTCTCAGCTTTTGCACTTACCAGCCTATCTTTTTAACTGAACCCCTTTGTTAGGGAATTTTGGAGTGGTGATTGGAGAGTGGATTGGGTGATCTAGTTCCATGTTTTAGTTGAAACCTGATGAATGTGGGGATAGAGGCATTGAGGCATTGGAGTGTTTGTGCTGTTGACTTGAATGGGTTCCATCCTGTATGAAAGTCTCAATAGGTGGATGCGGAGGTGGGATACATTGTAGCAGTTTCAGTCAGATCAAATCTTAGAGCTTTTAAGGGAAGGGCAGACAATGCTTAGAATATTTTCTTGGTATGCTGATGAACATGAATGAATGCTTCTTTTAATAATAGAGTTTGTGTTTGACTTGCCAATTTGAATATAACTTAAATCCTTCTACATGTGTTCTTTCGTATTACATTTTATGTATTATTTGTACCATTAAAATTCCCAACGTATTGTATGCACAGGAAATTAACACTGATTGGCAAAAGGCTGCATCTAGTTTGTTGGTTTCAATAGGTGCACGTTTACCTGACCTGGTGAGTTACTTTTGCGATGCCTATTAAAATAGGAAGAGGCAATGTGATGTAAAAGTTGGTGTGTTTAATTGTCTAATTTCTCATTTGCCAGATGATGGATGAAATTTTTAGTAGTCTATCTGGGCATCATTCTGCTCTCCCCACCATGGTTCAAACACTAGCAGATTTTGCTTCTGCAGATGGTATCATATCATTCAGTGTGTCATTCTTCTGTATATGATCACCTTTTTGAATTTTGTGCTGAACAACAGATGGAATCAGGATACCCACTCTCCCACTCTACTCATGTTTCATTGTTTTTTTTTGTTTTTTTGTTTTTTTTAAAGCTTCACAATTTACCCCACGATTAAAGGGTGTTTTATCTCGAGTATTGCCCATTCTTGGAAGTGTGAAGGATGCCTTGCGACCAATTTTTGCACATGGTATGTATTCTCGTATTGATATCATTTTAGTTAATGTCTGTCTGTATTCCAATAAAGTGAACATTTTTTATATAATTATATTTTAAATTGTTGTTAGGTGTTATCTATAATCAGATAAGGGGGCTCATATATATTATCGTTTTCAACTAAAAGATGATTGTTTTGTTCCTCAGCATTTAAATGTTGGTGCCAGGCCGTTTGGCAATTTTGTGGAGACTTCCCTTCTGACCCATATCTTGATAATGATGTTCTGTGAGTTTGGCTTCCATGTTAGTGATAATATTATGCATACATACATACGTACCTACGTACATATATATGTGTGTGCATATACATACATACTTATATATACACATATATACATACATATATGCATGCATATATGCATATATACATATGTGCATATTTATATTTTACTGGTTTTTTAATGATGTATGTTGTTTTCTTAACATTACATGTTTTTGTTTCAATACAGATCATTTTTACATTCAGTTTTTGAGCTCCTATTGAGGGTCTGGGCCAGTTCTCGTGATATGAAGGTACTTCAAGAATCTTTCCAGCATAACATTTTGTAAAATGCTCAATTGATGGTTTGATAGCTACTTTATCCTGTTTCTGGTCGTTGCTACTTCCTTTCGTACAACAGTCCCTGTGCAAGGTGTGAGCTAGCGCCCTTTTGATTTCAACTCATTGAAGACAAGTTCTGTATGATGTGAGATATAATTTCATCATGGTGTAGCCTTCTGGACCACACTGTACACTTGCTCTACTTAGGAAGATTTTCTCGACCTGAAATTTTGGGATCCACTTTGAGATCTCCAGATGAGTATTTAAAAAAAAAGTTGGATTTCGAGTTCCTTTACACTTAGTATGACCATTTTAAAATTGGATGGTGTATTCAATTCTAGGACCTTATTTCTACCAGTGCATTTAGTGCATATAGTTTTTACTTTTTTAATATTGTTTTTTGGAGGTTGGTTGCTAGGTTGAGGAGGTTATGTCCCCAAAATTTGGGGTCCTGAAAGTACTCGTTGATAAGGTTTTACACTAGGGAGTGATTAGGTGATCTGCTCTTGCAGGAGGATATGATCTTTTGCCATTTTATTAACACTCTCGGGGTACATATATGCAACATAAAAAAGTACAGGGTATGGAGATATTGTCATCCCCAACAACAAAAAGGCCAAGTACACCCTCATATATCACAATACTTGTCATCAAGACATCACATTAACCCACATTGGGTACATATATGCACCATAAAAAAGAATGGGTATGGAGAGATTGTTATCTCTAACGACAAAAAGGCCAAGTACACTCTCACGTATCACAAAACTTGTCCTTGAAATAATATGAGTATGAAACTCACATTCTTCTTATTAAACACATTAAACAGAGTATTAATAATCTCCTTTCAGAGGGAGAGAAAAAGATTAATAATTGGCTGCTTTCCCATGAGGGAGTGATACTTATTGGGAGATAGTGCTTTGGTGTATCTTTTATTTTGTGTCGTGGGTTTTTATTGGACCATCCTCTACCAAATTTCCGATAGTGTTCCACTTCTATGCATTTATTTCTTTATGATAAGCAGGATTTGAGGCAACATGAAATGCACTCATGTTGTTACAAATTAAATCAATCTGTTTACCCTACGTGATATCCAAATCTTTCAGCAAATAATCTGAACAAACTATTTCACATGTAGTGGAGGCCTTCTCTTTTCTCTTTGGCTTCAATGTTTTTTGACTTGGCAACTACTTTGCTTGATATTCCTGGCATTTGCATTACTTGCCTTAGAAACATGCAAAAACCTAAAGTGGACTTCCTATAATCCTTGTTTTCACTTGGTCCATTTATTGAAAGCTACCATTAAATGTTCATGATGTTGAACAGGTCCGCCTGGCTACTGTCGAAGCATTGGGGCAGATGGTTGGTCTCGTTAGCAGGACACAGCTAAAGGCCGCTCTTCCCAGACTTATCCCTACTATTTTAGAATTGTAATAATCGCGACTTTAAACAAAATACTCATGCTTTTGTTTTATTATGCTCTTATATTGTGATTGGGCATTGAACTCGTGGTTTGTTTAGTGTCTTGCTCATGTTGTTAGGCCTTTTATGAGAAAAGGTCATCTCAAGTTTCTATGATGTTGAATATATTGTCTATTGTCTTTCCTCAAATTAGGTACAGAAAGGACCATCAGTCTGCCTTTATAGCTACCTGCGCCTTGGATAATCTCTTAGATGCCTCCTTATTGTCAGAAAGTGGTCCTCCTCTGCTTGAGTTTGAGGTAGTATTGTTGCAATTTGCATCACATATATCTATTTTTTGGTTATCTAAGCTTATATTCTAAAATAATTAACTTATTTGAAATAAACTTATATTGCCTTTTAGAACATAGCAAATAATGATAATCTGCTTTTGTATGTGCATAGACAAGGATGTTCCCCTCATTCTTGATTTCTTTTCAAATAAAAGATAGAAAAGACCTCATTAATTTTGAATGATCAATAGGACATCTAACTATCGAAGATGCCTAAATACAAGAGATGAACATTGGGATCCAGGAAACATCTCAGTTCCAAAAATTAAAAAATTCAGGACATGGATATGAATATGACTTATCCAATCTGACTTAAAAGACATGTAGATAATTCATAATGGAAAAATGTAGTATGGTCCTCATGGTCTTTCTTTTGAAAGTAGTATGATCCTTGTGGTCATCATGCCAACATGACCATGTGGATTATTATCACTGTTATCAAATGGTTTGGATGGTGAAGGAGAGACAATGGGAAAACTAGACGAATTAATGGCATGTTGGTGCCACTCACTCTATCACCATCTAAGCCATGGATGGGATGGTGATATGATATCCAAAATCACCCCAATAAGGAATTCCCATATTACTTGGGATTGATATTAATATTAATATTGATAAGTTCCCTTAGTTAGATACCCATTGAAATCCAACTGGATTAAGACTCATGGTTATATTTTAAATTCGAGATATATGTGAGATCCATGGGTGCTTATCTTGTATGAGATTCATAACCTTATATATGGAAAGAGAGGAAATAATGTGCCTATTTGTGGTCACCATATATGAAAGGTGGCTTCCTCTAGAGAAGCAAGGTCCCGTTGTGTATTAGAGGCAAGGCCTCTACATATAGAGAAGTGAGCTTCCTATGGAGAAAAATGTTTTGATGGTGCCTCTTGTAGAGTGAGAGGTGGTCTTTTGTAGAGAAGCGGTTCCCATGTAGATTTTGGGTGGTTTTTCCCTTTTAGTGAGAGAAAGTCTCGGTTGCTCAAAAGTCTCTCTTCCTAGACGGTAGTTTAGTTGCGGAGTAGCGATGAGAGGTTGGTGGGATATGTCAATCCAGAAAGCTAGTCTAAAATGGTTGCGTTACTAGGTTTAAGTGTTAGAGATGTAATTTTCCGTCCCAAAATCAGTGATATAACTCTCATCAGTATAGTGGATTTTAGTTTTACCATGCACGTAGAAGCCACTTTGGGGTGAACTATGTGAATCTTTGTATTCTTGTGGTGTGTGTTTTATTGTTTATTTCTCATATTATGGTTCATATTGTTACTAATTTTGTTCTAGCCGGTTAAAAACATGATCTTGGTGGGATCGAACATTCGAAGTTCTTGTTTCCGTATCTAAAAGAGCTTTTTAAATCCTAACATGTGGTATTAGAGCACGTGGTTCGGAACAATGCTTGGGTTTGTGTATTCAGACAAAGAAAAGCACATAGGAAAATATGCGGACATTTTGTTTGAGGTGAAGAAATGTGATGGCGAGCCCAATCTTCTTGAGCAAGAATGACAACGGAATTTATTTGGCAAAAAGTAAGAAATCATGCAACTATGTGATGAATGTAGGCTTGGTGAGTCGGTGATTTTTATATTAAGGTAGAGATTGTTGGATATTTTGATATTCAAAGTCAGCCCTGTAAGGAAATCCCATATTATATGGGATTGATATTGATATTGACATTGATAAGTTTCCTAAGTTAGTTGGAATACCCATTGAAGTCTAACTAGATTAGGACTTAAGGTTATATCTTAAGTTTGAGATATATGTGACATCTTTAGGGTGCCTATCTGGTTTGGGATTAACAACCTTATATATATGGAATGAGAGAGGAAAGGATATGTGCACCCTATTTGGGGTCACAGTATGGGAAAGGTGGCTTCCTCTAAGGAGATAGAGGCTGGGGCGTCCTATGTATGAGAGGCAAGGCCTTCACATAGCGAGAAGTGAGCTTCATATAGAGAGACTGTTGCAATGGTGCCTCCTACAGACCGAGAGGCTGGTTTCTTGTAGAAAAACGGATCCCATAGAGATTTTAGGTGGTTTCCCTTTTAGTGAGTGAAAGTCTCTGTTGCTCTCAAGGTTCTCTTCCTGGACAGTCATTTAGTTGTGGAATAGATATGGGATATCGTTGGCTAATGTCAGTTCAGAGAGGTGGTCTCAAAGTATTGCTCGATTAGGTTTTGTTAAGGGTTAGAGAGGTACTCTATGTCCCAAAATGTATGATGTAATTCTTATCGGTATAGTAGATTTCAGTTTTCCATGCCTGCAGATGTAGCCCCTTTAGGGTGAACCACATAAATCTTTGTATTCTTGTGGTATGTGTTTTATACTTAGTTCTTGTATTATGGTTCACATTCTCTCTGATTTTATTTCTAGCTGGTTAAGTACACAATCTTGGTTAGATCTATGTTCAGTGTTCCTGTTTCCATATCTAAGAGGGTTCTTAAATCTTAACAACATGACCTTATAAATTATGCCCATCAATGTTTAAAAACATGGAACAGAGCTCCCCAAACAGGTAGGACCCAGGCCTAGTGACTCGAGTCTGCTCATTGGGTCCTTTCTTAAACATTGCATTCTTTTAAGATATTCGCTGGATTTTTTTTAAGTCTTGGATTGTCTCAGGTCAAACCTTGATAGACTTGGTTCAAATTTGATCAAGAGATGGATCAGACAAGGATCATCTGAATCTAGGTGTCAGTTCTGAGTGACTCAGGCAAGTCTGAGTTTTCTTCCTGAGTTTTAAACACTGATGCCCATACATAAACAATGAGGAATCACCTATAATATAAAGATACATGGTACGCCTTTATAATAAAATATGTCTTTATAATAAACACTTTGTATTCATATTCTACTGCAGTTGTGTAATACCATATGTTATAGATATTTAGTTCAGAACACCTGCGTTATGTTTCAGATATGTGATATATGTTTTACATTACAGATGCGAAAACCTTTATATATCAAATTACTTTGCATAATTATATATTTAATTCATTCTCTCTTTTTATATTTTTTTTTATATTTATGAATGTCCTAGGAGAATTTGATATAGATATTGTCACATCATTTTGACGCTGGTAGTAAACATATAGAGTATCCGGGTAACCATAGCAGGGCATGCATTTAGTGTATCTGTTCATAAGTACGCTATTAACAATTATGCCCTTTATTACTTAAAACTCAAATTTACCAAAGGTAGGTATCTTGAGGACCAGAACTATGCTGCATGTTTTAGATGAATAATTATAAATCCTTCAAGGACATTAATCACTTTGGCATGAAAGTAAAAGAGACGCACGACATATTGCAAATGAATTGCCGGAAGGGTAAATTGGAAATATCCTCTTCGCACACCAATAAGTCACTTCTATCGGAAGGATAGATGCTAAAATATCTTTCAGCTTTGCATGGGAGCCTTAATTCCATGAGGTTAAGGATCACGTTCCTGTTTGGTAGCACTTGGATCATTCAGTAACCCCTCTCAAAACCCAATTGGAAGATACCTGGTCACCACGAAGGTAATATTGTTGACACGTATTTTGATTGATTCTTTTTTATTTATTTATAATGTTGACTGTATTAAGAAAAAAGGAGAGGAAGTACAAGGAGCAAAGAGGAACACATGGACCGGGCCTCTTGCCAAAAAATAGACTTACCGATTCAACATGTGGAAACACACAATCAACATATAGCTTGGAGGCCAATCCGCCATGCTACCCACTACTCCACTGCACTGCAACTGCTGGGCACATTGATAAACCACCCAACACGAGCGCCCATCGTCTATAAAAGTGAAACAATCACAAGCGCATGACGAGAGGGAGAGACCAAAGGGCACTTTCATCAGAGGAAAGATTGGTAGCAATGATGGACAAGAGCGATAACAGAGATAAGCAATAAAGACAGTAGAAGACGCATGTATACGATAATAAACATAGGTGTTTCACCCCACCATTATTAGAGGAAGTGTATGTAATTCACAAGGTGTCTACGGGTTCCTTGAGATTGATTTGCCCATAAATAAAAAAACTTTGTTTTGGGTATCCTTCTTGTCAGGGTGGTGTTGTGTATTTTTCTTGAATTTTTTATGTGTTTCATTGAGATCAACTTGGGAATCCCCCAAACTCCCTGTCTAGAGTACCATGCTTGCAAGCTCTAACTTGAATTCCTCGCTCTTGGAAATGGGAATACATTAGTTCTTCTTTCACATTGTCTGGTGTGTGTGAATTTCACATCGTGAACATGGAAAAATGCTGGAAAGGTCTGACCATCAATGTAACCTTTTGTGAGGGAGCCTTATCAGCCTGACATGCTTGGGGCCCTTGTGGGAGTTGCTAAAGGATTGTAACATGGGACAAGTGGTTAATTGGAGCTGCATTGAGATGTTATGATTGATGTCTTCGGACCACTGTTTGGCCATGGCTTGAAAACGATGGTGAGATTCCAATTGGTGAAGTGGAAGGATATGGACTTATAAGACTTGTAATGCTTCACAAGCATTTTAGGCTTTATTTCTTATAGCAATGAATTTATAGGGGCATTTTAGTTGCATTTACTTCTTTATTCCCCTTTGCTTATTTTCTGGTCTTCCACCTATTCATTCATCTTTTGCATTGGCTGAACCTGCACCATTTCGCTTCTACAGTCAAGTACATTCAGTGAGAGTGTTCTCTCATTTCTGTTTGAAATTTGACCTGTCATTTAATCCTTTTTCGCATTGAATAGACTCTACCCTCCTCTCATTTCAGCAAAGCTAGTATAATGAGATATAGAAGGTTGTCTTTTTTTTTCTATGATGATTTACTCTTTGTTTTGTTATATATGGGGTCATGTACATGAACCACTTTTACTAAACCAAAACTGTTACGGTGCATATCTTCTTTCTTCGTAACATTTATAGTCAATTTTATGGATCAAAACCAATGATCTGCATCTAATTTCTTTGACTGGACCTCAGGAATTGCCTTGTTTTATGTAGGAACTTACAATTGTTCTGTCCACACTTCTTCCAGTGACTTGCATATGCAATGATGAAAGTGAGAAGTCACTAGTCGCAGTGAAACGGAAGGTACTTTAATTGCATATTTGCTCTTTTGTACTGGAATTTTGTATGCTTGTGTTGCATACTTCAGAAGATATTTCCTTATGAGAATTAAACATAGCATAGTTTTATCTTATTTCCTTACGAGAATTAAACATAAAATATTGTTATCCCTCAACTTTTGTTGACTTTTCGTTGTGTATCTCCTTCTCCCCAGCCTATGATCTTAAGTTTATTGACTCAGAAATAACATGCTGTGTCGTGGTGATATCTGGGATGACTTCTTGTAATATAGCAGCATTTGTGCCCTTATTCCGCTATCGATTTTAGAAAATGGATTGTGGTACATGGATCTAGGATGACTGGTCTTGAAAGAAGTGGCTATGCGGAATTCCTGGGAGTAAAATAAAGAATTTTCCTTTTTCTTTTATTAATATATCTGAAATCCACTTAGAAGTGCCACAAAGCGCTGCTGCAAATAACAAGCAAAACCTTAAATACAACTCAGGATCTTTCTTTTTACTGCCAAATAAATGTAACTAAATCCAGCGACTGAATACAAGTTTAAACTATGGATTTTGATGCAAATATTATTCCAGAAAATTACAATAAATTGAACATTAATGGCTGAAAATAAACTTAGAACAACCAGAAAGACTTACCTTGGGTCAACCCCGTAGGACTTCCACACCTGATTATCGGACCGATGGCTCACTCCAATCTTATTGGCCTTGCTGAATTTTCTGAGTCAGAAAGCTCTTTAGGAAATACTTTTTTCAGATCGAGGACTTGAGATCATAAAAATAAGACTAGGGTTTTTCTAGACCCTTTTAAGACCTTTCTAGGGCATGCCACAGGTGGCACCTCCCTTGGTCAATTATGAGCTGGGTGTGCCCCTCTCTGTATTCCCTATGTGGTGCATGCCACCCCTAGGTCCTCCCACCCCTTAGGAAGAGAGAAGTTAGAGAGATAATAGAGAGAGGGAATGATGTGGAGGCGAGAGGAGAGAGGCTTAGAAATTCAAATGGTGAGAATGAGGGGGCTACCCTCTATATATAGCTTTTAATATGATCTAGGTATTCTATCTGATTTAGAATTCATCTTGGCCATAGGACTCCTAAGTAATTTGTGAGTTGATAGAGAAACAAATCTGAGCCATCTATCCCAAAATTCAACCATTATGATTTAGGTAGGAATTTAGGAATCTTATGACGTAAATTTTTGGCCCACTAGTTAACCTAGGATCATCATTTCATTCATCATTATAGCCTTTTCCCAACTATTTGGGGTTGGCTACACGAATCTCGGTTCGCCATTCTGCTTTATTAAAGGCCATACCCTCAGTGAGGCCATAAGTCCCCATATCTTTTCGGACTATTTTTAACCACGTCATTTTGGGCCTATCCCTTGCCCTTTTCAGTCCTTCCACTTGAACTAACTTGCACCTCCTAGCAGGTGTTGTACTTGGTTGGTGCCACACATGGCCCGTCCACCTAAGTCTTCTTTCTCTCATCTTATCGCCTATTGGTGCCACACCGAAATTCTCCCGAATGGATTCATTTCGAATTCTATCTCTTCTTGTCTTGCCACTCATCGATCTCAACATCTTTTTCGCCGCTACACTCATTCTATATATTGTTTTTTGTTTGCCCAACATCCTGCCCCTAAGAGCAAAGCTGGTCTCACAGCTCTCTTATAAAACTTGCCCTTTAGCTTCATTGGTATGCGGCGATCACATAAAATTCTAGTTGCACATCTCCATTTGCCCATCCAACTCTAATTTTGTGTGTGAGATCTTCTTCAATCTCTCCATTTTCAAGATTATGGACCCAAGATATCGAAAATGCGGTCTTTTTTGTACTTCCTGACCGTTAATCTTAACTACTTCCTCATCTCTACTCCTATTATTACTAAACTTGCATTCCATATACTCTGCTTTAGTCCGACTAATTTTAAAACCTTTGCCTGATATCAGGAGCTTCTTTGAAGAATTCTATCATATGGGGATCCTCAACAAAGCTATCAATGGCACCTCTATAGCCCTTGTCCCCAACAAAGAAGGTGCTGATGAGCTAAAGGACTTTCGTCCAATTAGCTTACTCAACTCAACATTCAAAATTCTGGCCTAGGTATTGGCTTCAAGACTCAAGCAGGTCCTTCCTTTCATCATCTCGCAGTCCCAATCAGCTTTCATCCAAGAAAGGCTGATCCTGGATGGTGCGTTAGTAGCTCATGAGTGTATCCTCTCTAGGCACCTATTCAAGAAACCAGGCTTGATTTTCAAAATCGATTGGGAGAAAGCATATGACCACATGGACTGGTCATTACTGGATGAGATGATGGCTAGAATGAATTTTGGTCCTCGATGGAGAAAATGGATAAAAGGCTCCCTTATTTTTCGGTCCTTATAAATGGAAGTCCTAAAGGATTCTTTGCTGCATCGAGGGGGCTTCGTCAAGGGGACCCTCTATCTCCCTTTCTTTTTAGAGGTTTTCAGCAGGTCTATCTCTCATCTCTACCAAGAAGGACTAGTTTCGGCTTTCCTCTGTAGCTCACAAGGTCCATTGGTATCACACTTGCAATACGTAGATGATGCCCTAGTCTTCTTATATGCAGTCCCTCAGCAAATCGAGAACCTCAAAATCTTCCTCAAATGCTTTGAGAATGCCACTGGCTTCAAAGTAAATATGGAAAAATCAAAGGTGATGGGAGTGGGTCTAACACTTCAAGAAATCAGATCCTTGATTCCTTCCTAGGATTGTATAGTAGAGGACTTCTCTACCACTTATTTGGGGATCCCTTTAGGTTTAGGGAAACCAAAAAAGAGACATTGGGCCCACGTGATTGATAGAGTTAATAGGTGTCTAGCTGGATGGAAAGGAAGATTCCTTTCCTTGGCTGGTCGTTCTACTTTGGTTAAGGCTACACTGGCAGACTCCCCTATTTACTTCATGTCCATCTTCCATATGCCAGCGTCGGTGGCTAATAGGCTGGACCAACTGATGAGGAACTTTCTGTGGTCCGGGCATGCCGAAAAAATGAGACATCATAATCTCTTGTGATAGAGTCTGACTGCCCAAAGCCCAAGGTGGTTTAGCTATCAAAGATCTAAGAAAGCATAATCTGGCTCTGTTGGGGAAGTGGTGGTGGAGATTGGCCACCCAACCAAATTCTTTCTGAGCACAGGTTATTCGGAATAAATATAACATTCCGGATCACAATTGGGTACCTGGAAGGCCCTCACGAAGTAGGGCTTCAGGAGTTTGGAAATCTCTCGTCTCCTCTCTTGCTCAATTCAAGAAAGTGCTTCGTTTTCATCCAAAACAAGGAAACAAAGTTCGCTTCTGGTCTGATATGTGGATTGGACTTGCTCCCCTTAGGGACCTATTTCCTATAGTACAGTATTGCATATGAAATGGTTTTGGGAGGGGGGCGTAGAACTTGGAACCCCACTTTTCGAAGGAATCTTTTTGAAGAGGAAACATTAGCTTTTACCACTCTATCGGCTGTTCTTAACCCAGTGTTCTTACCTTCATGAGGGGATGATTCTTTGGTATGGACACTATCCCCATTTGGTAAGTTTTCAATAGCCTCTTTCTATAAGAAACTTATCCAGCCTCCTACTTTCCCTTTAAATCCCATCTCTCCTCTTTCCAAAGTGTGGAACACAATAGCTCATCCAAAAGTTCAGTCTTTCAATTGGATAACGGCCTGTCAACGGGCTCTCATACTCGATCAACTTCAAAAAAGAGGTCTGCCACTCCCAAACAGATGTGTAATGTGCCTTATAGAGGAGGAGTCAAATCCCCACCTCTTTCTACATTGTAGTGTGGCTTATGAGCTTTGGACACTGATTCTACACTTATTTAGTCTCAAATGGGTCCTCCCACCTTCGGTAAAAGATTTATTTCTTCATTATTCAGGTGGTCCTTGGCCCAAAGCAGGTAGAACCTTGTGGAGGGCAGCAATCGCAGCTACCGTATGGGTTCTATGGCTAGAAAGAAATGAGAGGGTCTTTCAAGGACACAAAAACGAAGTTTCATGGCTGTTTCATAAGGTTATATCACTCGTAACTTTTTGGGCTTCCACCCACAACTTCTTTGGTGGGATTCCTATGAGTTCTTTCCTCAGGCATTGGGACAATATTATCCGACTCCAGCCTTTCAAGTTACAGCGACCTCACAACTGGTTGCCTCCTTCAGAAAATGCCATAAAGCTTAACTTCGATGGCTATTCCTTGGGAAACCTGGGCCCTTCAAGAGTAGGGGGAGTCTTCCTCGACCACAATCGAAATGTTCTCATGACATATTCAGAATACGTCGGACATGGAGATTCAAGATTTACCGAAGCATTGACACTCCTAATGGGCCTAAAATTTTTTAATCCATCTTGGGGCCAATCCTTAGTGGTGGAAGGAGACGCAAAAAACATTCTATCATGGGCAGCAGGCACCACTACCCCTCCTCGGTACCTTTCTAGGATATTTGATGAAATTTACCACTTATGTAGGGATACCAACGTCTGTTGGAGGCATACCTGACGGACGTCGAACGAGTGGTCCACCTCCTTTTTTGCACTGGACCATTGAGGTCTTCTAGGACACTAGATATTTTTTGGTTGTTGCTTTTTGTAGTAAGGCGTGCTTATGAGCCCAATTTTTTGAGACCTCAATCTTTTGGATACGGCCATTTCAAAAGGATATAGGTTGTATGGAGTTAATGGCTTAATTTTTTGAGTGAGATACCTGTCTCGTGGGTATTCTCGGTCGTCTCCTCCCTTAATCGGTTGTATTCCTTCATTTTATATAGTAATACTATGTTAACATTATCAAAAATAAAAATTTTTTTTTTTTTTAAAAACCTTTGGATTCTAGGGTATCCCTCCAAAGTTCTAACTTTGTGTTGATGCCATTTCGGGTCTCATCGATCAAAACTATGTCATCTGCAAATGACATGCACCATAGTATCTCATCTTATAGGTGCCTAATTAAGGCGTCCATAATTAAGACAAAAGAGGTACAAGCTCAATGCTGACCCTTAATGTTGACCATTGTCACTGAAAACTCACTTGTCTCTCTTCTAGTTGTTCTTACACTAGTTAACGTTCCATTGTACATATCTCTCATCAAGTCGATGTAGTGTCTGGAGACTCATTTATTTTCCAATACCCATCAAATCAAATCTCGAGTTACTCTATCATAAGCTTTCTCTAGATCAATAAAGACCATGTGGAGGTCTTTCCCCTTCGCCCTTAACTTCTCAATAAGTTGCTTAAGTAGGAAAATAGCTTCAGTTGTTGACTTCCTGGCATAAAACCAAATCAGTTTTGAGATACACTCGTTTCATGCCTTAGTCGTTGCTCAATCACTCTTTCCCATAGCTTCATAGTATGGCTCATAAGCTTGATCCCTCGATAGTTCGCACAATTCTGTATGTGTCCTTTGTTCTTGTAGATAGGTACCACAATACGTTTCCTCTATTCGTCTTGCATTGTCTAAGTTTTCAATACCTTGTTGAACAACTTCGTCTGCCAGTCATGGCCAATCTCCCCCATGCACTTTCAAACCTCTTATCGGGATACCATCTGGTTTTAAAGCCTTTATTATCTTCATCCTTATCAAAGCTTCTTTCACTTCCGACATCCTAATTCTACGAATGTATTTATGACCTCCGCCCTCATTTGTACCAATAGTTCTTTCTACCGCTATGTTCCCATTGTGTTCGTCATTTAATAATTTTTAAAAATAGACTCTCCATCTTCGTGGACCTCGTCATACTTCACTAAAACCCTTTGATTCTCGCTCTTAATGCATTTAATATGGTTTAGAGCCCTAAAGTTTTTCTTTCCTATTTTTACTAATTTGAAGATATCTTTTCCACCTTCTCTTGTTCCCAATTTATTATATAGGTTATCATATGGCTTAAGTTTAGCTTTACTTATTACTTGTTTAGTGTTTTTCTTAACATTTTTATATTTTTCTAAGTTTTATTCGTTTCTATTACACTGCCAAGTTTTATAACATGATCGTTTTTCTTTTCCCTCCAGATTTTTCATAACATGTCCTTTTGAACCTCATCACTCCACCACCAAGCTTCCTTATCAGATTTTCTTTTCCGTCCAGAATCTCTTAAATCTTCTTTTGCCACTTTCCTGATACAGTCGACCATTTCATTTCATATTACATTGACATCATGTTCAAAGTTCCATTTTCCTTCTTCAACTAATTTATCCCTAAATAAGTCTATGTTCTCCTTTTTAAATTCCGCCACTTTTCTTCCATATCTTTATGCAAATGTTCATAACCACGAGCCTGTGTTGGGTAGTCAAACTCTCTCTCGAGGGATAACCTTGCGGTCTTTACATGATAGTCAATCAACCTTCTTAACTATGAAGAGGTCTATCTGGCTTTTATGTGATCCACTTTTATAGGTTATTAAATATTCATCTCGCTCTTTTTTTTTCTTAAGTATTTGCTATTGCTAGGTCATAGGCCATAGCAAAATTTAGAAGAGTCTCACCCATCTCATTTCTTTCCCCAAATCGATATTCCCCATGTGCATCTTCATATCCTCTACTATCCTTCCCTACATGGCCATTTAATCCCCTCCTAAAAGATTTTCTCTCTGATTGCTATGTCTTGGACTATTCTATCTATGTCCTCCTAAATCCTAAAATTGCCTCTTAATTCTATCATCCAATCCTACTTGTGGTGCATAAGCACTAATTACGTTAATTATCTCTTCCCCTAATACAAGTTTAATTAATAAGAGCCTATCCACCTATTCTTTTGATATTAACTACTGTACCTTTTAAATCTTTGTCTACTGTTATACCTACACCATTTCTATTATTATCATTTCCTATATATCAAAGTGTATACCCATCTATTTCTCTAGTTTTTTCTCTTTTCCATTTAGTTTCTTATAGACAAGCTATGTTTACTCTCTTTCCTCTCATTGTATCCACTAACCCCATACTCTTACATGTAAGCGTTCTTACATTCATGGTGGCTAGACGAATCCTATTATGTTGGACTAGCTTCTTTACCTGCTCTCGCTAGGAGGTCGAGGGAAGCCTTGCCAATTTTTCACCACAACCGAGCGGTGCTGCGGCGCGTCGCTTCTGGCGAACGCCCTAGCTAACCCTTGCTTATTTCTCACTATTCCCGAGGTCCGGTACAGCGTGTCACTTTTGGGGAACGCCCTAGCTAATTTCTCGCCGAACCCAAGTTCTGGCACAATGCGTCGCTTTTGGGGAACACCTTAACATAAAGAAATATTGTATGTTCAGGATTCATGATAAGTTTTGGCAAAATTTTACGTTGGCTGCCTACCTAACACAACCTAACCCTTATACCCGGGCATGGGACGGGTGAAGGGAAAGTTTAAAGTCATCACCTTTCTTAGACCAACTAGTTAACTTAGGATAAGATCAATAAAAAACTATGTTCCATTGTGATTAGAATTTCCTTTATCTCTCAAACGATTGTAGGAATCCAAAGTAAAAAAGATTTAGTCATAATCAAATATTAAAAAGAATACTTTCCAAACACAAAATATTCTCTACTCCCACAAAAATATGTTCACTAAATCTTTTTCAAAGATTTCCTTAAGAAATCTTTTCTAAAATGACTTCTGTAATTTTAAAAGAATTTTAAGAAGAGATGACGGGGTGTCCCACCTCTACGTGCAATGTATGGGCCCCACATCCCACCCATGTGTGAGGGTGGATCCAAAGGACCCCATGTGTTCCTCCTAGCCCCTCCCACGATTCCAAAAATTTCAAAAATTTCCTTTTAAGCTTTTTGCACTTCTGAAAATGATTTTAAAATTGTGAAAAAAATTCTAAAAATTGCAGAAACAGTTTTTAAGCAAATCATAGAAACATTTCTTAAGATGAAACAAAAAATTCTAGAATTGGATTGGTACCATTGGGTCAAGAAAAGTGACTGTTAGGGCACTCCACTCAAGCCAGTGACCGTGATCTTTGACTATCGTCTCAAACCCTATGAAACCCCTAAACCATAGTGTCATGTAGGGGCCCATGATTGGCTCGCTAAAGTTGGCCAATAAATAGTGAAATCAAGATACCAAAATGTGGATCACAGGTTACTCCCCTTGAGAACAAGTCACACGTGCATGTCATTATAGTATCGTACAATG
>NW_006498246.1:709939-726829 GCF_000471905.2 Amborella trichopoda
GTACATACCATGCAGAAGTTTGTTGAGTATTTAACCCTCGCTCTCACAAGCCTACATCCACATGCAGGAGACCATGAAGCTCTCTTGACCTATAAACCATCCCTAGGCATTTATCCGACCTCAAGAAGTTATGTCCCTTTGAAACCCTCTTTGGTTGTGCCATATGCCCCAGGAGTAAGGGTTTTGGACATGACTAGGGCCGTAGACCTTCCAACCCTATGTCAGTCAACAGACACACACTCCTACATAAGTGTACTATCTAAAATGATTTTTTTATTTACATGCTCTCACAGGCTGTAAAGGTCACAAACCCCTAGAGGTCTCTCTGATAATGTTTGTAAATTACATTACAATTTTTCATTCCACATTTAGCAATATTTTTATTAATTTTGGAATGTACGATGCTATATGCAGATCTTGATTGTTACTGTAGAAACCTTGAGTAACTTAAATGTTTTTCCTTCCATTGGGCAGACTTATAATGCAATCCAACATTGCTTTCTGACAGTCGGTTCAGTTTATCCGGAAGAATTGTTCATGTATCTCTTGAATGTGAGTCATGCAACTCTTCGTATTGTGTTTTTCTTTTCTCCTAGTCATTTTTTGTTAATGTTTTAATAATGAGTTACTTCGTTCTTGTTTTTCATTGGTGATACCCAGAAATGTAAACCGAGGGAGGAATCTTGTACATTTGGAGCTCTTTGTGTCTTAAAGCATCTGTTACCCAGGTGTGTTTAATTATTTTTGATAATTTTATGGAGGTCATTATCTGGATCTAGGCTCCTAAATTTTTGGTTATTTTACGTATGTTGGAGGTTATCTGAAACTTGGCATGGAAAAATTGAATCACTTGTTGAGACTGTGAAATCACTTTTAGAGGATCAAAGCGTTGGTGTCCAGAAGGCACTTGCCGAGGTATCTCCTCTACTGGCATCTTACACTTCTCATTAGGATTTGTAGCGGAAAATTGACATGAAAACAACCCCTCTTTCATTCAAATGGATTTCAATATAGAGGAAATTATTTGTTAATAT
Organism: Amborella trichopoda; assembly: GCF_000471905.2. The sequence continues at coordinate 710,974 of NW_006498246.1, forward strand.
TATTTGTGTTTGGTTTCTAAGAAAGAAAAAATAACACTACCAGGGAGACTGCCTTAATTTTGGTTCTCTACAAACTTAAAATATCAAGATCGCAGTTGGACTTATCACTTTTAAAATATCAAGATAGCAGTTGGACTTATCACTTTTAAAATATCAAGATAGTGGTTGGACTTATCACTTAAAAAAATTTAACAATTCCCCGATTATCAGCTTCGTCTTTTCTTTTTTTGAAATGATCAGTTTACTCTTTTCTTCATGCACTTGTCTGACACATTGGGGTAGAATTGCCTTTTAAAAATTAACAGGTCAAGGGGCTCTTTTTAAATTTCAAGGTGCTTATTGTTTTTCAAGTTTCTTGGACCACCTGCTTGATCTTTCCAGGTTTTTCTGAAATCATTCTGATATTTTCTTGTTGTTTTAACTTGTGGCCATCTTCTTTTTTCTTACACTTATTTTAGTTTGGTGGTTTTGTTTTTGTAGACTTCTTTTGGCCAAGTTATACTTATTACTATACTGTATGGCAGTTGATTGTGGTCATGGCTTCACATTGTTACTTGGGAGGTCAATATGGAGAACTGTTCATTGAATACCTCGTGCGCCATTGTGCAATTACTGAAGCAGATGTTGCAGGTTGTGACCCCCAAAAGGTGGCAGTTCAGAATTTCCCATTTAAGAAATCAGAGGTTTTGCAACATGATCTCATTTGTGTGTGTGTGCACGCATGCCTGCATTTGTGTGCGTGCGAGTGTGAAGGGGGGGGGGAGGGGGTGCGGGTGGGCAGGTGAGAGAGAGAGAGAGAGGGCATTCTAAGGTTTTTGTCCTTGCAGGTGAAGGCTGGAGGTGTCTGTCCATTTGAGTTGAGAATGATATGTGAAAAGGGGCTGCTTCTTCTTGCTATCACCATTCCTGAGATGGAGGTACACTTGGTTTGGTTTCTTGAACCAACTTTTTTATGCTATAATACATATTGCCCTAGAAATTATAGTTTAATATAAGGGGGGAAATGTCACAGAAATGGTCAAATCACCTGAAAAGATACTACCGTGGTCAAGTTAACCACTTTATCAACCAAGGTTGCACTTTAATAAAATCATTTCACTCAACTACATCCGCTATCTTGTTAAAAAAGTCCCAACTGTTTTGGATTTGGAATCTTGTAAAAATAGGGGTGCTTTGGTAATTTGGCCCATAACACAAGTGGGACCAAATTACCAAATGGAGAAGAATATTCTTCCATTGGGGGAGGAACTGGGTCCTTAGTATCCCCGAGAAGGTGTTGTGGTTTGAGGCCTAAAAGGTCACCATGGATATTACCTTGTACAGGAGAGCTGAAGCCTGTACTTTTGAACCTTGAAAAATATGGTTGTTGCTTTCCACCCAAATGGTCCACAAGGTTGCTGCTACGGTTGCCTTCCAAAGAGCTCTGCTAGCCTTTGGCTACGGGGTGTGGAGCTCATAGGAGATGAGTGCTTTTACCATGGGTGGAGTGACCCATTTGATGCCAAACAGTAGCAAAATGTTCCCCCAAAGTTCAAAGGGGAAGTCACAGTGTAGGAAAAGGTGAGCGTTTGACTCCTCATCTTTTAGGCATAAAGCACATATGTTAGGGATAGGAATCCCTTTCTTTTGGAGGTGATCAATAGTGACGGCTTTGTGAGAGCAGGCAAGCTGGTTGAAGATTTGGACCTTGGGTGGAGCAATAGTGGACCACACTTTCGAAACTGCCAAAACAGGGTTGGCCGGGAGGTGGGAGGCTGCGAGACGGTTTTATAAAAGGAGGCCACCGAGAATTACCCTGGAGGAGTGGGTGTCCAAACCAAAACATCTCTCCCTTGGGTTAGGAATAAAATGGGACTGAAGGCCTGTTAAGAGCACTTGAAAATTGTTAAACTCCTCATCGGTTAGGTTTCTTCGAATGGAAGGATTCCAAACTCTACGTTCTCCTGTAAGAATCAATTCCTCAGCCACTGTAGTTGCTTGATTGATAGCCAGCGAGTAGAGATCTGGGAAAGCCTCCCGCAGTGGTGAAGAGCCTAGCCATAAATCTGACAAGAATCTCACACGGGAGCCCTCTCTCGGATGAATTCTAGTGAGTTTTTTGAAGTGAGGCCAGACCGAAGAGAAAGATTTCCATGCTCCTGAGGTATTATGTTTGTGGGACCTCTCAGGCACCCATGCTCCTTCAGGTATCATATACTTGTTTCTTAAGACCTGAGCCCACAGGGAATCAGGCTGGGAAGCCAATCGCCACCACCACTTGCCTAAGAGGGCGAGGTTATGCTTCATGAGGACCCTGATAACTAGACCACCCTGGTTTTTTGGAAGGCAAATGTTGTCCCAAGCGACCAGATGGAATTTAGTCCTCTGAGCCTGCTCTGACCATAGGAAGTTACACATGAACTGGTCCAAGCAATTGGCCACTTGAGCAGGCATATGGAAGAGTTTTAACAAATGCTCCTACATGTTCTTGATTCCAAACCTGAAACAAGAGGTTTAACGAATAGAAACACATGTTCCGTGTATGGAACCTGGGAAGTAGCGGTAATTACTTCATTTGGCTGGGCCACTTAAGTCTTGCCAAATGAGGTAAATAACCCAGCTTGTTTTGGGTTTCAAACCTGGAACAAGAGATTTTGATGGAGAAAAGCATGTGCTGACTTGGAACCCAAAATAGGTAAGGTTATTTATGTCATTTGGGTTGAACAACCTTAGTGGGGCAAAATATCAAAAGGAGCCTCCTTTTTCAGGATTCCCAATCCATAACAAGGGCAATTGTTTCTTTTCTTTTTTTTCAAGCAAAATATTTGAGGAGGTAATTGTGTGAAAGATCTTTTTAAAGTAATCACTTCGTTGATAAATTGGTTGGTTTTACCACCTTAGTGTTTTCTGAGGTGATTTGTCCATTTTAATTATACTTTCTCAACATAATTTTTGTGTTTCTTTTTTCTTTTGGATCTACTATTGTCAACCTGAAGCTGTTGTGGTTTTAATCATAATTGCTGATGTTAGTTCTTTTCTCTACCACAGCCAATCCTCTGGCCTTGCTTGTTGAAGATGATCATCCCAAGGAAGTATACTGGAGCGGTTGCAATTGTAAGGCACTTTTCTCTCTCCTCTTTCTCTCTCTCTCCTCTCTCTTTCTCTCTCTCTGTTTCTCTCAAATTCATCAAAGTTTGAATGTTTTGGGATAATGTTACAGGTCCACTCTTTTCTAGGATTCGTTTATGTAATTTTCCTGTTGGTGATAACGCTCCCTCTCTGAAATCATAGCTTCCTTGGTATTTTGAGCCATGATACTTAAATTTGTTCTGCCTAGAGCTCCCTCTTGGCTCTTCTAATTAATAAGATTTTGAGGCACAATTAACTCTTTCAATATTCTTTTTTGAGGCTCTGAGGCGGCATCACATATATATTGTGGTCATCGTTACAGTGTAAGGAAGAGCATGGCATAATGTTGTAACCACATTTTTAGAGGAAATGTTCGTGTAATATAGTTCTTGTCGTATTATTAGAGGAAATATCTTATTATTAGAGGAAATGTTTGTGTAACCACATCGTTACAGTGTAAAGAAGACTCGACTCCGTCGAGTTGTCATCACCATCCAACCTGTATAGATCTCAAACATTGAAGATTGGAGAGATATTCCATGCGCTTCGCAACTCGGCTTTGCATGTATTACCATTAATCTTATTGATCTTACAAAATCCAATTTTCCTGGCATTGAGCTTTCTGTAGATGCCCACTGGAAACTGTTTTGTCTGAGATACACCATCATAGGATCTCCAACATTAAACAGTTGTGCACAGTGGTGTTGATTCACAACATCTTGGTACTTGTCATAATTCTCACTTTCCTGGGAATACTGTCATGCAATTGCTTCATATATTTGGACATGCTTGCAGCATCTAGTTCCACATCTTCAAGCATAGGTAAAGGAATACATATCGTAAACCACTGTAAAAGGAGTCTTCCTGGTTGACCAGTTAAGAAAAGTATTATACGCGAACTCAGCTTGTAGTAACACCAAATCCTATGCTTTTACATTTTCTCAAACTAAACTTCACATGTTGTCCACACTTATATTCATCACCTCGGTTTGACCACTTGTATGGAGGTGATAAGCACTGCTGAATTGGAACTTAGTACTTATTTTTCCCCATAAAGTCCTCCAAAAATGACTTAAGAAACGAAGTCATAATGGTCTTGGGAAGCCCATGCAGTTGCACTATCTCCTTAAAAGAGAGAATAACAACCATTGTAGCATCTATGATCCTCCTCCATCGAATAAAATGTACCACCTTAAATAATTGAATTGCATCCCCTTGCTATCCTTAGCAATCCCATTTGAAATTCATGGATAAGTCAAACCATGGACTAGTTGGGATAGGTAATGGTGTGCAAAGGTCCGTGTTTTTGAGAATTTCCCTTGGCAACCTGACATATTCTGCACCTGTCGACAGATCGATATACATTCCATCTCATATGTGGAATAGGGAACCGATATTTGACTGTGATTTTTTTAACAGCCATGCTGTCCATGCACATTCTCCATAACCCATCTTTCTCAGGGGTAAGCAAGGCTAGTACAACACATGGACACATGCTAATCCTTATGAGTATTAATAGCAACAACTCATCCACCTGCCTTTGAAGCTCATCATGTCCATTAGGACTCATTCTATAGGCTGGTGAGTAAGGTAGGGCTTGACCCATGTATGAGGTCTATAGACTCTACAATGCTGTGTATTCCTTATAGGTGTCAAGCTTGTAGTAACTCATTTGGCACAAGGTCCTCGAACTCCAAGAAAAGTGGTCCTAGGGCCTTTGGGCAGTGAAATAGGCTACCCCAAGTACCTACCGACAAGTGCATAAATCTCCCTGATCTCTTATCTCTTCTCCATAATTTGCTGGAGACACACTCTTCTCTTTGGAAGACTTGGGTGGAGTCTCCTCACACATGGGCAGTAATACCACTTTACGATCATCCTTCCAAAAAGTGTAGGTGTTAAGCTCACCATTATGGATGGTTTTGTGGTCTTAACAGCAAGGAACCCTAAGAGTATGTGGCAAGCATCCATTGGTGCTACATCACACCAAACCTTATCTTTACAAAATTAACAATAGAAAATTTAATCAAGCATCAAGAAGTAATATGTACCTCATTCCCGTGTTTGAACCATGCAACCTTGTAAGGATGTGGATGCTGTCCCACCTTTCGATGCAACTTGTCTATCATCTCAAGAGACCATGTTCTCGCAACTCCAGCTATCAATGATGATGTCGTACATTTTACCATTATACGTGCACCAAGTGCAAACATGTTTGTGAAACATCAATCTTCTTCGTGGGTTTCACATGGCAATGAAAGAACATGTCGAACCAGAATGCTCTGGCCTTGATAAGCCACCACTTCATCGACTTGATCTTTGATCTTCAATCTCAGCCTCGTTTGCAATGGCAGGCACTGGGTGTTCTCCATGGTCCATCCCTTGTTCAGTATCATGCTTGGGCCCTCCCAACTTGGCATGGCGCTGGGCTTCATGTAATGGATACTACGTGGCTTTGTGCCCCACCTCATTACACCTAAAGCACCTTGATTTGCATCCTTTTGGGCTCGCTGGGCCATCTGTTACTGTAGATTGGAGGTGTAGGCCTCTGACTTTGTGATGATCCTACTTTGGGGTGGGTCGACATGTGGCTGCTCCCTTTCCTCCACTTTCAAGGCTGCTTCATAGGCTGCCTCCAACTGAGGAATATGATATCGTGTGAGTGCATCTTGTAATTAATTTTGGCTCGCTCTCTGTTGACCCATTTCGCAGAGATAGGCCACAAGAGTCCTCCGTATACTTCCTAACGGATTTTGCACCTTGATGCAACCTGTGAAATTATTGGCAAAATGTGCATAGGTTGGAGAAACAGATTTCTTGCGCAACCTTACCTACATCTTTGCCCATGGCCTGATTTTATCTTTGTCCTTCAAAGCCATGCTTCATGAACTTAATCCCTTCACACTGAGGCAAGTCCCCTAAGCTTAAGAGCCACTAGTTTGACCTTCTTTGAATTTGACATGTCTTTCCAATCAAAAAAGTCCTCAAACATGCTCAACCAATCCAAAAATGCTTTGGTGGAATGACTTTCATTAATTTCAAGGGGATCAATTTTGATACCTGAATTAGACTCTTTACGCATGTATCCCTGTGCATCTCAATATGGATTACGTGATTCCTCCTTGTCCGTACCCCTACGCCAATCATATCGGCATCGAGGTGGTTGACTGGTTGATTCTCTATCAAATTCATGCTTCCCTCGATGCTGTTGTGCATCAAATAAAACTGGATGACCTGACATATCATTCAGCTGTCTTTGACCTAGATTCTGGCTCCGATTCGTGCCAATCTCCTTCGAGACCCTCACAATTTGGAGTGTGGGAACCACTTTGTTTGGAGCACCTAGTTGCTGATCCCTCCCTTACAACACCATCTCCTTCAAGTTTTCGAGTCGCTTGTTCATTTAATACAGCTTAGCATTCCCATGGTCTTGACCTCTACGACCAGCAATTGTTATCACGAATTGTTTTTAAACCGTGTTCTGATACCACTTGATGTGAAAGAAACTCGAGAAATTAAATACAGCCTCCTTTCGATCTTAGAACAAACCAAAATTGAGCAACAATGGAGGAAACAAGTGGTTGTAGATGAGGACGTTCTTATTTTATCAAAAAAGTTCAGCACAAAATAACAATACCAGAAATCCAAGTCTAGAAATCCAAGTTTGAGGGGGACATCCACCTTAAATAACTCCTTCCCTCCCTCCCTCCCTCTCCGTCTCTCTCTATCTCTCTATAGTATGCGATTCCTCCTTCCCTCCCTCCCTCCCTCCTCTCTCTCTCTCTCTCTTTCTCTCTCTCTCTCTCTATCTCTCTCTCTCTCTCCAGTATGCGATTCCCATAATATTAGGACTTCCCATTGTCTCACGCTCCACCCCCATGAAGTCCCTTTCCATGTGATTTCTTTAAGATCCTAACGAATCAAAACAATGACGTCAATCCTAACGAAAAGAATAGGAAACTTTCCACCCTACGCATCACACTAAACCAAATCCCCCTTTTAGTCCCCACATAACAATAATCAAATCCCAATTAATCCCCTTTCACTTATTAACCCAAATTACCCAAAATAAAATAAAATAATTTGTTTCTAGTCCCAGAGTTCAAAAAATAAAACTAAAATAAAAAAATCAATTAGATCATCTCCCGAATTTGAATTCCGTGAGCATGCATGTGTATGTGTTTGGAGGCATTATATGTGAATATGCATGACTGTGCATGTGTGCACCGGCACGCATGCCCCTATGCTTATGTTATTGAAATGTTTTTGTTGGAGTTCTGCAAATTTTTGTAGCAGCACAAAGTTTTGTTGCAGCACAATTAGTGCCTATAAATGATAAGAAAAGCTGGAATTATCTTGCCAAAATTTTGATTTCTCCAATTTGATTTGTGATCCTGGTATTATTGCAGGTGTGTAGATGTATTTCAGAATTGTCTCGACATAGATCATCATATGCTAGTTTGACCGAAAGTATCGCACACACAGATATTCCAATTCCTGAGGTAATTTCTGAAGTGGCGTACAGAACAGCTATTTGTGCTCACTGCTCATAAATTTATGAGACTACTATCTGTTCCTCCATGATGTAGCAGGAACTGTTTGCACGCTTGGTGGTTCTTTTGCATGATCCCCTTGCAAGGGGGCAGCTATCTACTCAGATTCTTACGGTTGGTAGCATCCAATTTATTGTCTTCTTGTTGTGGTACTGAAAGTATTTAATTGACCATGTATGCATACATACTTAGAGGTTACTTAAAATTTTCATTAATGATAAAAATCCAAATGACCATGTCCACTATTTTTTTTGAAACTAGGAAGATTAATGACCATGTCCACAATTCTATTCCTTTTTTTTCAATTTTATTTTGTATCCGACCCAAAAATATATTTTATCCTGTCTTTTAATGAATATTCTTCAAAGAATTTGTTAGGGATTCTATGATTAATATATTTTAAGGAATTCAGAGATAGATATTCTGTCCCACTTGCTAAAGATTCACTTGGTTGACAAAATAACTTTTGTTATGAACTGCTTTTAGTCATATACAAAAGGTTGATTTGTCTTTGTTGGAAATGATTTGGTTGGGCATCTAAGGCAATAGCAATGTTTTCTGGATATCACATTGTTAGATCTGTAATGGAAGTAATGCAATAGTTTTGAAAAGAAAAGCTTTCCTGCATCCTTTTCCCACATTATCAATACTGGATTCAATTCATCAATCTGTGCCGTCCCATATTTGGGATGATTATTTTTTAGCTATGTGGTGTTAATATGTTTTTGAGTTATATGGGATTGGAGTATGAATGGGCTGTTGTGCTACGCCAACATGCATGTCTGGGGGTTTTAAAAATGTTTTGAGTCGACTAAGAATTCTCTCATTGAATTTAAGGCTGTTTTCTGAACTTGATACTAATTGTTGTGCCTTAGAAACATTCTGTTTAAGGGTTCTGAATCTATTGTGATTGATTCTTTTCAATGTGACTAAGTGAACTTATTCTTAGGTGTTGCTATTGATTTTTATTTCTTGCAGGTCTTGTGTTGTTTGGCTCCACTTTTTCCAAAGAATGTTAATCTATTTTGGCAAGATGAGGTATGAGTCTAAGTACAATACAGTATTTCTTAAATGACCTTCTTACAGAAAGAACTATTAAGAAAGAATTGGTTTATGATTCTGAATAAAGCAGTTTTGATGTTCTTATAAATTTGGGTGACTACGTTAGGTATTTCTACCATGGCTCATGTTTTCAGGGATTTATTTTCTTTGTTGAAATTTTATTTTTACCTTTTCTTTGTTGGATTGTTTGTACCGGCTCTTAATTCTGTTGTCTCAGTGTTTCTTCTTGATAGTTGAGCTTTTGGCTGTGATTTGGTTGTTGATTTTCATCCTGGAGATATCTCAAATGTGCAATCAAGCAAAACTCACCCTGCAGGCTATTTAGTTCAAAAGGAAAGCTCTCTATGCTTCCTCTCTTTTGTACAAGTTATATGTTCCCCTATCCCGCCGTCCAATATGAATGGACGGCTAAGATGGACCCAATTACAATGTCGTGCCTCTACACTATTTTATTTTTTAATTTTTTCTACAAAACATTTTGACACTAAATTTTTGGCTTCCACTCCTCTCTAGAACTCGCACCTATGAAAAATATAAAAGAATATTCTCGATAAAATAAAATAACCAAAATACCCCTGAAACTTTCAGGCATGCTCTATTGAGATGAAGTCACGTAAAAGAAATTGAAAAATAAAATACTCTGAGATGTGGGATCTCGATCAAATGGTTAGTGGCTCATTTGATCTTGATTAGACGGTTGGATTTGGGGGGGGGGTCGGGTGGGAGTATATAACTTATACACAATAGGGAAAGTATAGAAAGCATTTGCTTATTTCAAATTGTATTATTGTCATGATCTCTAACCCATATTGATGATTATTGGTACACTCCATCGAGAGTTTTGTGATCATGCAAATTCTAGTTCTTCTTGGTGGTACCCATGAGGTGTCATACAGTGACAAAACTGAATAGATATGGGGAGAGTAATTGTTTGCTGTCTTTATTGTTGTATTGTCTAAAAGGTGGATTATGTGACCGGGCAAGTCACTATTGATAAAAAATTTCCCACTACCTTTTCTTTAGTATTGCTGCCCGAATAACTCACAAGTGTCAAATACAATATGTGAGACAAATAAAACACCAAAGACTCCCACTTGCTTGCCATTAAAACAAAAATACATTCATGATATAGATCTGGAAATAATGATACAATGGAATCATAAAAGCATAAAACAAGAGAATACTTTTATACCTTGCTTCAGGTCACCCCCAAGGATTAAGCACATCCCACACCGAGTCTTCTCCACTAATGACATATGGGATCTAGGTTCAAGATCTCATCTCATAACTTGGGAAGTCTAAGCAAAACCAGCAGAGAGCATAACATGAGTTGTCCTTGACCGAGGCTCAACACTTGAGTGTAAGGTCAAGACCTAGGGCTAGGCTATGTGGCTTGGGCATGCCACCCCATAGGGTTTATTTTCTATCCTAAACCCTAAACCTGGGAGAGAAAAGAAGAGTAAGATTTAGAGAGTCGCATTCCACTCCTTGAGGCTTAGAGAGAGAGAGAGAGAGCGAGAGAGAGAGAGAGATGTCAAGTCATAGAGAATGATCTCCATCCATCTTTGTGAGACTTAATCTTGACCTTGATCTTAGAGACCTGTGGGGTGAAGAGATCTCATCCATTCATCCCGTCGATCAGCCATCATGATTAAAGGGAAGAGGTGGAACCATTATCTCTTAATTTCCATAACTCCATTCCCATCAAATAGAAAGTAACAAATCTATCACAATTAATTTCTTACAACTTCCTCTTTAGAAATCAATCACTATTAATTTCTTACACCTTTCGATTTTGAAATCAATCGAAATATCTACACAAAAGGTTTCTTAAAATATCAAGTCAACATATGGCATAATTTGCATCTTTCAATTCAGGGAAGTTTAGAGGAGGTGGGGCACACCACCCATAGGGTGGCCATGTGGGCCCCACATGTCATAGTATGATGGACCCAATCCCAATAAGCCCCCAAGTACTTTCAACATAATTTCCGATGATACAATAATTTTGTAAAATCTCTAAATAGTTTATTTTGCTTTGATTAAAATAAATCCAAAAGATTGATTTTTTCTTTAGTTAAAACTCATTTCTCAATAAAATAAAATACCTAGAGAGTTCTAAAAATGCATTGTAATTGTTTGAAAAATAATTAGAACATATTTAAATATATCTAAAAGGTTTTGATGGGAATTGGATCCATAGAGTTAGGATTAGGACAAATATATTGAGGTCTCCATCTTCTTTAGAGACCGTATCTCACTGCACCTTCTCAAACGGACCCAATAGTTCTTATGACCCACAACCATTGACAGGGGTTCATGATTGGACTATCAAAGTCAGTAAATAGAGTGAAGGAGATACGGTGCTTGACCATGGATTATAGGTCCCTTCCTGAGGAGCAGTCCAGGCCCCATTTCTGCAGTATGCTCTATGGGTCCTTCCAACACAGTCCAGTGTTGCAGGGTGTCATCTCTTTTGCACATTTACATGTCACATACCCTTATCCAAAAAAGCCGTTTTTTGGACGGCTATCTAGTGTACATGTCGTGTGATGGTAATGATGGGGATTTATGCCCTTGTTCTCTTAGACTATTCATCACACATAGGGGTCAAATCCATGGCCTTTGGCCAACTTTCCTAGGTACATTTCCGACCTCATCAAGGGATAATGTCACATTGAAACCCTTGTCGGTTGTGTTCACACAATAACCAGGACTACGGGTTTTTAAGCATTATATTGAGCCATAGCCAGTCAGAGCTCAGGCATGTCCAGGCATCAGAAATGCCTCACAGTCCAAAAGTGTACCACACTCCCACTGGAGCAAATATATTATTATATAAATTCAGTACATGATTTCATAAGGCCTTTCAATGGCCATATAACCCCAACATCTCCCACTTCTCCTTTGTAGGGCTTACAAGCTCTCTTCCTCACTTTCTCTGAGGCCCATCCCATGTGCATGTTTGGCAAACACATTTGCCACTAATCCCTTGGTTAAAGGGTCTGCCAGCATTGCCTACGTGGGAAGATATGCAATCTCTATCTCGCCGAGTTGGACTTCGTTTTGAACATAAGAATAAGGTGGCTTGATGTGCTTGGACTTCTTGTGAAAACGTGGTTTCTTGGTCACACATATTGCAGACTGGTTGTCACAAAAGATTTTCACACATGAATATCTCATGGGATCGAACATGAGCTGATCGAGAAACTTCTCTATCCACACAACTTGCTTGGCTGCTTGACAACATGTCACGTACTCGGATTCCATGGTTGATAGGCGACTACGTCCTGCTTCTTGGATTACCAAGAAACTGTCCCACCACCTAGCATGAAGACATACGCAGACGTCGACTTGGCATCATCAGGGTCTCTTGATAATCTTTATCTGTGTACCCCTGTATGACTATGTCTGACCTGCCTCCATACGTGAGTGCATAATCCGCGGTCACTGTCAAATATCTGAGGATTCTCTTAACTGCCTTACAATGTTCAAATCCAGGATTGCATTGGAAGCGGCTAATTACACTCATGGGAAAAGACAAGTCAGGTCTCATACTTGATATAGTGTACTTGAGTGACGCTACTGCGTTCTGATAGGGCACTCTCTCCATGGCTTTCTTTTCATCCTCTTTGGTCGGGCACATTTTCAGGGATAATTTGGCCTTTTTTGCTATGGGGGTAGATATGGGCTTGCATTTGTCCATTACAAACTTTTTCAACACTCTCTTACTGTAGGTTGCTTGGGAGAGTTGAATGGTCTGAGTCTGTTTGTTTCTTGTTATTTTTATGCCCAATACATATGATGCTTCCCATAAGCCTTTTATATCAAAGTGTTGCGAAAAGAAATCCTTAGTCTCCCCTGTTGGAGCCATCGAGCTATTGGTTATCAACATATCGTCCACATATAATGAGAAAAAATCACATCACTTCCACTTACGTTGACATAGATGCAGTAATCCTAATGGCTAGAGGTAAAACCTGCTCTAGACAAAGGTTTCTTGGAATTTTTTGTACCACTGTCGTGAAGTTTGCTTAAAGCCATAAAGGGATTTTTTGAGTCTACGTACCGAGTCCTCTTTTCCTTTTTCAAATGAAACCTTGTTTCATGTAAATTTCCTCTTCAAGATCCCCATTTAGGAAGGCCGTTTTAACGACCATTTGGTGGAGTTTGTAGTCAAAATGGGCAGCTATGGCAATCAAGATCCTAATGGATGGAATTTAGCAACTAGAGGAAAAGTTTCATTGTAGTCTACCCCTTATTTGGGTGAACCCTTTGTGGTTCGGGTTCTTGAGTCTCAACCCTGTCAGTTGCCATCTCTGAGAGATCAACTATCTTGTGACTGCATCTTTCTTTGAGAAACTCATCCTCGAAGAAGTGAGCATCCGTACTTTCTAAGACTGCCCCATTCTCTATGTTGAAGAAACAATAGCCCTTTCCATGATCTGGGTATCCAATAAAGATGCAATTAACCATTTTGGGATCATGCTTGGATTGATTTTGGTATGGGACTAGAACATGGGCCTAGCATCCCCATACTCTTAGATGGTTAAGGGGCGGAGCACGAACAATGAATATTTTGGGTGGAGTAAGTGGGGCTGCTTTAATGGGAGTACGGTGAGGATATACCTCACCATCAATGCTGCCTCTCCCCAGAATTCTAGGGAGAGCTTTGCATGCCTCATCATGCTCCGCACCATCTCAATTAAGGTCCTATTCCGTCTCTCGGCTACACCATTTTGTTCAGGTGTATAGGGCATGGTAAATTGATGAATTATCCCATGCTCTACACACATCTCCTTAAAGAGCTGTGAAGAATACTCGCCACCTCTATCAGTCCGTAGGATTTTGATTTTCTTATTGGTTTGGTTCTGTACCTGGGCCTTATATTCCTTAAAACGGTCTAAGGATTCAGACTTGGTATGTAGCAAATAAGTGTGGCCATTTCGCGAGTGGTCATGTATGAAAGTGATGAAATATCTCTTGTGGCTTTTAGGTGCCACATTTATGGGACTGCATATATCTTGTAGATGATTTCTAAAATGTCAGAGGCTCTTTGAGCTTTCGTGAAGGGTTTCTCTAACAATTTTCCTTGCACACATGATTCATATACTTTTGATAAGTCACCCTTATAGCTTTTTAGTCGACCATCTTTCTTTAATCTCTCCATTCTCTTATTGTTTATGTGCCCTAATCTTATATGCCATAAGTAAGCATCATTCTCACATTCAGGGGACGAGACATAAGCCATTGGATTCTTTATTTCAATTTCAAATAAACCATTCTTTAGCATACCGGCCATAACAACTTCCCCTCGAGTCTTAACTGTTACCTTATCAGCAGCAAAAAATGGTGACATAGTCAGCCTTTGCTAATTTTGGAACTGAGACCAAACACTTCCTCATTTTAGGGGCATAAAGTGTTTGTTTCAGGACCATTATTCGCCCATTTTTCAGATCCATAACATAATCCCCAAAGCCCAGATCTCAGTCTTTTGGTTCCCACCCATGTATATGAATTGCTCACCGGGGTCCATGGGTTGGAAATTACGGTATCCTTCCTTGGTGTGTCAAACACATTGGTAGTAGCACTCAAGTCACGTAGCACCAAGTAGCACCCTTGGGATCAGCTAGCATAGTCTCAAACACATCACAAGCGTGTTCTCTAGTCCCTTCGACATTATTACTTTTGGCTTTACAAAATCTAGCTGTGTCCCACCTAACCACACTTATAGCACTCTCTCTTTTCTCTTGGCTATTTAGTTTCCAGTTCCCTCTCTCCCTTTTTGTTATTCTTAGTTTTCTTTTTCATGTGGCTGAAATTTCCTTTGCCCTTACCTTTTTTCTTAAAATTATGTGCATTAGGCTTAAAGTTAGCCATATGCACCGCATCTCGGGGTGCGGGTGCATCACACATGCTTTTCCTTTCTTCCTCGACTTTAAGGAGGATAAAAAAGCGCTTCTAACTTGGGAGTATGCTTTCGAGTAGAGAGAGATGACATAAACACCTCGCAAGAAGTTGGAAGAGTGTTCAAATGGTGACAAATGCTCATAGGCTCAGGGGGCTTCATGTTGATTGCTTCGAGCTCACGAACTAGGGCACGAAACATGTGCACATGCTCCACAATCTTGACTCCTTTCGCCATCTTCGATCGTGGTACTTCTTTAAAACAAGGGTTTACTTGACTAAAGAAGGATCAACAATTTCCTTCTCTAGTTTCTCATGGATTGCTTTTACAGTCTTGAAGTTCTTTTATTTCGATGCGTAGGAGTCATGCATCGAAACAAGTATATGCTTAGCAAGCATATTCTTCCGCTCCCACTGTGCATAATCTTTTTTACATGCTGCCTTTCATAAGCATTCCCTCTTAGAACCGGTGGGGGGTCATGGATAATAAGCATTTTGTGGAGATTTTCCTCATAGAGGACATATCCCACTTTATGATTCTAAGAAGTGTAATTGCTCCCATCAAATCTTTCCTATTTCAAGAGTTCGGCCATAAAACTCTTTTGCGACCATGACTCATGAATCAAATTACAACAACAGTAATAAAATAAAAATAAAAAACGGCAGCAATAGGTCCTAGCTCTAATACCAATGAAAGGTGGATTATGAGACTGGGCAAGTCAATATCGATCAAAATTTACCTTTTCTTTAGTATTGCTACGCGAATCACGCACAAGTATCTAATACAATATGCGAGACAAATAAAACACCAAAAATTCGGTTGCCATTAAAACAAAAATACATTCATGGTACAGATATGAAAATAAAGATTCAATGTAATCATAAGAGCATAAAATAAGAGAATACCTTTATACGTTATCTCAGGTCACCCTTAAGGACCACCTGATACTGGGTTTCCTCTGCCAATGACATTCATGATCTTGGTTCAAGATCTCATCTCATCACTTGGGAAGCCTAAGTAAAACCAACAAAGAGTATAACATGGGAGACTTAGAGAGTGGCATTCCCCTCCTCGAGGCTGTGTGTGTGTGTGTGTGAGAGAGAGAGAGAGAGAGAGAGAGAGAGAGAGAGAGAGAGATAGCGACCGACCCACCAGTACGTACTTAAGTTTATAATAAGTAAAGTAAGGTACGTAGGTACGTTTACGGTTAGGGTTTACGTTCGTT
>NW_006498246.1:726998-755152 GCF_000471905.2 Amborella trichopoda
GAGAGAGAGAGAGAGAATGAGCCCCACCCATAGCTAGTTTATATATAATAAAGGCTAGGGATTCTAGGGTTTAGGCTTTTGTCATCTTTGTGAGACTTAATGTTGACGTTTGATCTTGGGGACCTGTGGGGTGAAGAGATCTCATCCATTCATCCCTTAGATCAGCCATCATGATTAGAGGGATGAGGTTGAACCATTATCCCTCAGTTTCCATGATTTCATTCCCATCAATTAGAAAGTAATAAATCAATCACAATTAAATCCTTACACCTTCTTGTTTTGAAATCAGTCACTATTAATTTCTTACATATTCCGATTTTGAAATCAATCAAAATATCTACGCCAAAGGTTCCCTAAATTATCAAGTCAACATATGGCATAATTCGCATCTTTCAATTTAAGAAAGTTTAGAGGAGGTGGGGACACCACCCATAGGATGGCCATGTGGGCCCCACGCGTCATAGTATGGTGGGCCCATGTACCCCAATGGACCTCCAAATACTTTAAACATAATTCCAGATAATAAAATAATTTTGTAAAATATCTAAATATTTTATTTTTCTCTCAGATTAGAATAAATCCAGAAAATTGATTTTTTCCTTAGTTAAAATCATTTCTTAATAACATAAAATACCTAGAGCGGTCTAAAAATTCATTTTAATTGTCTGAAAAATAATTAAAACATATTTAAGCATATCTAAGAGGATTTGATGGGAATTGGATCCATAGAGTTAGGATTAGGACAAATATACTGAGGACTCCATCCTCTCTTGAGACCGTATCTCACTGCACCTCAAACTGACCCAATAGTTCTTATGACTCACAACCACTCGGGGTTTATGATTGGACTATCAATCAGTAAATAGAGTGAAGGAGATATGATTCTAGACCATGGATTCTAGGTCCCTCTCTGAGGACGAGTCCATGCTCCATTTCTGCAGTATGCTCCAGGGGTCCTTCCAACACAGTCCAATGTTGCAGGGAGTTATCTCTTCTGCACATTTATATGTCACACACCCTTATTTAAAAGGGCCACTTTTCGGACTGCGATCTAGTGTACATGCCATGTAATGGTAATGATGGGGATTTAGGCCCTTGTCGTCTCATGCCCTCCATCACACACTGGGGTCAAATCAATGGCCCCTGGCCAACTGTCCTAGGCACATTTCCGACCTCATCAAGGGATAACCCTACATCGAACACCTTTATTGGTTGTGTTCACACAATGCCCAAGACTACGGGATTTTAGACATTGCACTGAGGCATAGCTAGTCAGAGCTCAGGTGTGTTCAGGCATTAGAAATGCCTCACAGTCCAAAATATATTGTTATATACAATCAATACATGCTCTCATAAGGCCTTTAAATGGCCACATAACCCCACATATTCCCACATGTAATAAGAGCGCCCAAGATACTCTGTTGTTGTAGAGGTAGGCTGTCTTAATATTTATTAGTGGGCTAGGAAGCAGGCATCTAGACCTGCGTGCTTGTGATATTTTTTGGTGAAGTATATGATGTTTACTTTACTGTGTAAAATATGAAAAATGTCATTATACAGATCTTGAGATAAATATTAGTGTACAAGTGAATATTATGTTTTGTACACAAGGCATGTTGTAGTTTTGCGATTATTCTTTGTATAATCAACAAGCTTTATTACAAAGAATAAAAGCATAGGACACCATTAGGCACGAAAATCTAGGAAAATATCTAAAGAAACCCACTCTCTTGTACAAACAAGGACTCCCTCCTCAGATCACCATTGGAAAAAGCATCTGCGTCCCCATTCATCTTCCTCAAAACGCATTAAAAAGATTCTTTCTTGAACTATAGTTGTCAATGAGAGTTAGGGATTTCTTCCTTAGGATTTTCAAATTAGCAAGGAGAATTTAGGTTTCTTCCTTAACCTTTAGGGTATTATTTGGGTGATGACAGTTTCCTCTAGTTATGAAGTGCTTGAAGACCTCTGATTGCCACTCTCAGAGCTCATGATCGATGAATCCAATGTTTTACCACAATTATTTTGTGCATTTGAAAGAAACAGGATAAACACAATTTGAATTGTAGAATGTGAGATGCATGAGTGGTCTTTGATGACTCAAGAAGTGGTTATGTCATGAGTTCTAGATTTGGATGAGTCCAGGGGATATACAATGTAAAACTTAATGAGTTATTAGGGATTAGTGATCCATATGATGTGGCTGGTGATAAGGAATGTCATTTGGGTACCGCCTTTTGATGGGTCACTTTGGCTTATAGCACTGATTGTGGCTCAAAGGGTAACCTGTGGCTGGGTGGTTTGTGAAGTATTATTAGAAATGTCTTAGGAAATTTTCGGATGTATTGAGGGCATTTGTGATTCCTATTTAGTGTAAGGCGTGGTGCTTCTTACTCGCCTAAGGGAATTTCTCTCATTTCTCAAGTCCAGTTATTGTGGAAGGGACTTAGTAAATGTGATAATATGGGCTATAGGAGAAAAACAACTTCCATGGGAGAAGATCAAGCCTTAGCATCCACAAGAGAGATATCTTTTCAGCAATGATTGAAAACTAGCTGAGTATGACATGGATTGGGTCGAGTTACTCGGACTTTTCAACCTGCCTAGTTTAGAGGAGAAGCCTTGGGAACAAGCAGAGTCTCGCTGGGTCCCTACATAGGCTCGTGTTCATGGACGTCTGCATAAAGACATGGAGGAGAAGGGGTGAAAGTAATGGGCGTCCAAGAACAAGGTGGTGCAATTTAAAAAATGAGAAAATCGACTTATTTAGGGATAAATTAGTTGAAGAAGGAAATGGAACGTTGAACATGATGTCAATGTAATATAGAATGAGATGGCTGAATTTAACAAGAAAGTGGCAAAAGAAGTTTTAGGAGAATCTATAGGAAAAAGAAACTTCGATAAAGAAACTTGGTGGTAGAATGATGAGGTTTAGGAGGCCATTAACAAAAAATAATCAATAAAAGGCAGTGTAATAGAAACAATCAAAACTTAGAAGAGTATAAAAATGCTAAGAAAAATGCTAAACAAATAGTAAGTAAAGCTAAACTTAAGGCATATGATAATCTATACAATAAATTGGGAACAAGATAAGTTGAAAAAAATATCTTCAAATTAGCAAAAATAAGAGAGAAAAAGTGTAGGTATCTAAACCATATTAAATGCATTAAGAGTGAGGATCCAAAAGTTTTGGCAAAGGATAATGAGGTCAACGAAAGGTGGAGAGTCTATTTTAAAAAATTATTAAATGATGAATAAAATGGGAACATAGTGGTTGAAGGGACTATTGATACAAGTGATGGTGGGGGTTGTCGATACATTCGTAGGATTAGGATGTCGGAAGTAAAATAAGCTTTGAAAAGGATGAACGTAGGACAGCCTTTAGGACCAAATGGTATACCGATAGAGGTTTGGAAGTGCATGGGGGAAATTGGCATTGATTGGTTGACAACGCTGTTCAACATGGTGTTGAAAACAATGAAAATGCCAGAAGAATGGAGAAAAAGTATTGTGGTACCTATTTACAAGAATAAAGGAGACATACAGAATTGTGGAAACTATTGAGGGATCAAGCTTATGAGCCATACTATGAAGCTTTGGGAAAGAGTCATTGAGCAATGACTAAGGCATAAAACGAGTGTATCTGGAAACCAATTTGGTTTTATCCTCGGAAGGTCAATAACTGAGGCTATTTTTCTACTTAGGCAACTGATTGAGAAGTTTAGGGTGAAGGGAAATGACCTCAACTTGGTCTTTATTGATCTAGAGAAAGCTTATGATAGAGTACCTTAAAATTTGATTCAGCAGGTGTTGGAAAAGAAAGGCGTCTCTAGACACTACATCGACTTGGTGAGAGATATATATGATGGAGAGGTTACTAGTGTACGAACAACTAGTGGAGACGAGTGAGTTTTCAGTGACAATAGGTCTACATCAAGGAGAAAAATAGGACCACATTGTTAGGGATTGCACTAACTGCTTGCCCCCCTTAGGATTGACATTTCTTAGATCTGTTGGTTGTCAATCTTTTTTCATTATTTTGTCCTCAATAATTTCACCATTTTGTTGTTTTGATATGTATGGACATTGGGTTCTTAATGGAATTATCTAGCTTTAAATAGAAAAGTTGTTATGATAAGTATTCTGCTGTAAATAATTTCGTTGCAATATTCTTCTCTCAGAAGTGCAAGAGAACTTTTACCACTAACCCATTAAGTTTTCATGGTATCAGAGCTCAGTGACTATCAATCAAATGCATCCTCTTTTCTTTTAATTATTTTTCCCATCTTGTTCTTTGTTTTCAGCTTTCTTTCATGGAGAACCCAAAAGGAAACCCCATAATAACTCTCAGCTGTTGGTAGCTCCATCACCCTTCTTCGATTCCCTTATAAAAAATACCCATCGTACATCTGTGAAACTTGATCGCCACCATTACCTCCCATGGAGGGGGCAGTTCTAAAGTTATTTCATGACCATTATCTTCTTGATTATGTTGATGGTTCCTTCGAATATCCTCCAGAATATATCATCGAAGATGACGGTAATACCTCATCTATGATTAACCCAGAAAATGTTCCATGGCAGAAACAAGACTAGCTTCTTTAAGGTGGCTTATTTCACGTCTCACTGCAAGTGTGTGTGCACAAGTGGTTGGTGTGTGAACTTCTCATGAAGGTTGGGTGACTCTTGAGAGGTTATTTTCTTCGCATTCCCGACTACATGTAATGCAGCTTCACTTCCAGCAATAGACATTGAAGAAAGGAACACGCTTTGCCACCGACATTGTTGTTAGGTGCCGATGCGTTCCTAAGAGCGGGAGCTGGATTGGGTCTGTAGAATCATGGATTGCGGGAAGCTCCTTGTGGTTAGGATCATCGTCCATACGATCCTATATCATGGGAGCGTGATCCTTGTCACAAGGAAGCGCAATTCCATGAGGAAGGAATCACCATAGTAAGTTTTCAGGGATTGCGAATGATGTGTGAGTTCACAGTACTGTTGTGCACAAACTGGAATCGGTGTGTATGAATCAGTGCCAAAAGGATAAAACATCATATGCACCATATCATTGATGTAGGGAAATTTGAGGGAAACAGTAAAAACAACAAGAAACAAAGCTAGCACAAGCATAAGTAAAAAATACCCTTGGTTTCATCCCAAGCTAGGATCCAAAAGCCTAAGCTTCTCTTTTTCAATTTCTAAAAATCATGTGGAATTTTCCTCTCAAGGCCCCACACATCTTTTATATATTGTAATTCAATATTCAGAGACATTTACATTTCTTTACAATGATTAAAATGACCTATATATCTTAACTTAAACTTAAATTTTGTAATGACAAATTTACACCTATGAACTACACCCGTGAATAGTACTCATGAATAGTACTTGTACATAGTTCGGATCAAATGAACAAAAAAAATATAAAAACCATTGAATCCCTAAAAAACTAAAAGCAAACTATAGTATATATCCTTTAAAGTTGAATAAAAATAAAGAATGAGAACAATTTTTCCCTCCATTCTCACCTCTTTGGAGAAAATGCGTCCTTGAGTTATGAAGTATGCTAAAGATGAAATTGGTGTTAATCCGACAACATTCTTCAACTCGAGTATTGTAAACATGATTCCGGGACTTGTGGGTTATTGCACTGATCAAAACACGATGATTATTCGTTAGAACTGAGAAACCCTCGAGGAAAGGGTCACAACATGTTGATAGAATATTTTTAGTCACATAAACTTGTTGAATTCGCATCACTTCAGCCTTGTATCCCTGCTGAATTGCTTAGGCTCTGCTCTAGAACGCACCACGAGTGCAACTTTGAGATCAGCGATTAAACCCACAATTTCACCCTCTTCCAAAATATCTTCACCGTCATCGTAATCCTTATGATAGATTGGATCTCCTAAGAAATTTTGTTGTTCATTTGAGTATATAACAAACATTGGTGGTGAATCCCAATCTACAATTTGTTGACTTTCCATGCAATGTGTCAAAATACAAAATCTCATCCTCCAAATTCACAACTCTAGAGTAATGTTCCCCACATCTAGGTATTCTATCGCTAACCTCTTCACTCGGCTCCTAACGAGGAGTGTAAAAGGGAAATGCTTATACTCGAGATCCTCTTAGGCTGCCCTTTATTGAGGCTCTCGAACTGCTGCGTCAGCTGCTGTACTTGCATTTCAAGTTCTTTAATTCTGTCATCTATGAGATCACAGAGTGGATCTATGAAAATCCCCCTTCTACGGCCCCTTCTCAATGCCATCGGTTCATTGAAATCAACAATAATTGCTGAAATCAGCATGGTCTATGTTGTTTGGTCAAAACTCTGGCCAAAATCAGCAAACCCTAGACCCCACTATGACTTCCCCTCTTTGTCATGGACCTAGGGCACCAAAAAAAGTGGTGCTACAGTAACTTTGTACATGCTAAAATAACTTCCGTACTGCTACAGTAACTATGTATGTCCTACAATAACTTTCGTACTTGCTACAGTGTCTTCGTTGTAGATCGCGGGTTTTGATACCACTTGATGCATGGAGATTTGAAGGAAACAATAAAAAGAACACGAAACAAAGCTAAACACAAGCATAAGTCGAAGAAACTGTAGGTTTCTTCTCTTTACCCCAAGTTAGGGTTTCAAAAGCCTAAGCTTTTCTCTTTTTCAATTTTTAAAAGTCATATGGAATTTTCCTCTCAAGGCCCCACACATCTCGTATATATTATAATTCAATGTTCAAAGACATTATATATCCATGCAATGATTAAAATGACCTACATATCCTAACTTAAACTTAAATTTCATAATGACAAATTTAGCCTTGTGAATAGTACCCGTGAAAGTACTCATCAATAGTACTTGTGAATAGTTTCCATGAAATAAAGAAAAAATATAAAAACCCTAGAATCCCTAAAAAACTAAAAACCCTAGAAATAAGCCCTAAAAGCAAAGAATAATATACATCCTTTAAAGTTGAACAAAAATAAAGAACAAGAACAAATTTTCCCTCCATCAATCATGCACTTGAGAACTGCGGTTCAAACTTGCTGAGAAAGAGGATCACGATATCGGGATCTGCCTTCCATCAAAGATTTCTAACTAGAATAGTGGGATCGAGGTTCTAGAGCGGGTCCGTGACCTTTCCTACAAGGTTCCAGCAAATATGGTGAGCGACTATCTTCAGAAAGTGAAAAGCATTGTTGACAATCATGTTTCTATTGCACAACAGATACCGGATTCCTATTTGGTGTTGTATTATATTTGGTGGCTTTTGATTGGTATATGTAACTTTTGTTACTTTAGTGGCTTTCAATCTGAAGTTCTTGCTCTTGATAGTTCACAATCCTCAATGAGGGTTTGCATTTGGAGCATACTCTTGCTCTTCTCCATGATGGGTAAGCTGCATCTTCCATCATGTTCACTGGGAACCAGAATCAAATTGGTTTCACTTTCTTCTCTAGATATGGAAGGTTTGGATATTTGAAAAATGTGAGGCATGTGTTGGATTTGTAGAAGAGCTTTATTTCACTTTCTTCTCTAGATATGGATGGTTACAGATTCACTGGGCATGGTGGAGTACACAGTTTTAAAAGGGGCTCTTGTTATGATGAAAGTAAACTGGTAATTGTACTTGTATAAATTGCTAGGGAGGACAATTGTAAATGAAATGTTAAATTTGGTCGTGGAGGAAGAATAAGCTTACGCTCATGGTATCATTATGAATATACAGGCCCAGTTGAGGTGTGATATCATTGCATCATGATGCCTGAGGACAAGATCTAAAAGATCATTGTATCGAGTAGTTGGATCATAGTCTCTTACCATAAAAATAGCTTCATGTGCAACATCGCCTCCTTGGTGAAATTGGATTTAGCCTTGCATCGCAAGCCTTTGGATTTAATCTAAGCTAGTCTCAGATAGCTAGATTAGTCGAGACCGTTAGTGAAGTAGTTGAACCTCGAAATCCTACTTACCATTACCAAGCTTGCGATCGTCGGTAACCTACATAATGGCTCAATTAGTTGAGACTGTTAGTCTTTATCCTGATTTTGTTCTTTCACTATCAATTGATAAGGTAGAAGCTATTTTAGCAAATTACTTTCATGGATAGCATAAAACCTCAAATAAAGTTTTTTTTGAAAGTTTTTTTTATTGAAATGTTTGCTGGACAATGGAAAAAGGAAAAAGGAAAAAGAGAAGAAGTATTCTAGTATTTTTATTTGTCTTTACTTCTCTCTTATCTAAAAGAAATTTAAAAAGGGGGAATTTTAATTAGGTGCATCTGGGGTGTTTGAGAATTGTTCGAATCACTACTTGATTCAAGTGATTCTCAAAAAAGCAAGGTGTACATGGTTTGACAATGGATGTATTTGATGGTGCAAAGCAAGTCGGAAGCACCTCATAAATTTTCTTTAGGTCGATGTTCAAATTTAGTGAAGGAATGGCTGATGTGGCTAGAGTCGGAAGCACCTCATAAATTCTCTAGTGTTGATTTTGATATTTGCAATGGTTTGTATAAAATTTGTCATTTTTACTTGTTTGTCATTTTCTTGATTGTCCTTGATTAGCCCATGAAAAAGGAGTCAATTGATGTTGTTTTGTGGTAGGGAAAAATGAATTTGAGCTTTTCTTTGCTATTGTAAGGTAATCTCTACAAACCCACAAAAACAAGTAATTTTCTGCATTGATACTGATTCATCCTTGCCAGTTTTCCTATGGATATAGCCCGATTAGGGTGAACCACGTGTATTTGTGTGTTGATTATTCTTGGATTGCAGTTTTGTAATATCTAGTTGTGGTTTTAAATTTTCTATTTTTACTTTTCTTGATTTCCTTTTATTTCTGCCAAATTTATTATGGCACTTGGCTGTTTTGATTTCTTGAACTTGATTTACTGGTGCTAGGCATGTTGGTTGAAGGCATTGGATTTGTTGTAGTGGTGGGGTTCATTGCAACAAGGGTTAATCGAGCTATTCTTAGATGTCAGTACCTGTCCTCACAATCCTAAAAAAAATGGAGTTTCTCAGAGAAAAGATAGACATGTAATTAAAACACAGAGATAGTGGAAGCTGCTCTGCCTCTCATGGCCCATGCATTACTCTTTGGAAATTTCTCTTCTCGTTCATTCTACAGCTTGTCCCAAGTGACGCCACCCTGCCCATCCAATTGTCACGAGGTTGGAAAATGGGATCTATGATGCTTGCATGGTGTGCTCTACATGCAATCCCATCTCCACTGCTCTCCATGCACAGCCATCCTAACCACTTCGGTTAAACCTTCTTGTTTTACTCAAGCCTACAAAGGCCCACACTGGAGCAATCCCTTGGCAGATGAGTTCAGCACTCGTAAGGGGATGGTACTTTTGTCACTTGTCTCACATGAGTACTGTTGGGTGCAAATGGTGTTTTTAAATTTGAGTGACAGTCTGATGGGTCCCTTGACCATTGCAATGCTCGTCTCATTCGCAAAAGATTTAATCAAGAAGTGGTTATTAACTATGGCGTAAGGTTTAGCCCAATAGTGAAGCCCATTGCAGTTCATGTGGTGTACCCTCTAGCTGTCTCCAATGACTGGCCCATTTGACAACTGATGTGCAAAACACTTTCTCCATGCAACAACCTCTTGGCTTTGCGGATCCTGGGTATCTCTTGCACATCTGCAAATTCCATAAGGCACTTTATGAGCTTAAAAAGGCCCCATTGGCCTGGTTTCAGCAGTTGAACACCCATTTACTGAAATGGGGTTTTGTTGGCTGCAAAGCTGACTCGTCTCATTTAGTTTGGTACATAGCTGAATCATGATTATCCTTCCACTAGCAATAACCAATAAATAAAAAAAAATAGTCCCTCTTTGCAAATCTGGATGTCGAATTTTCCGTGAAAGATCTGAGCTCCCTGCATTACTTGGTGTCGAGACTTCATATATGTCCGATGGGCTGCTTCTTTCTCAAAGCAGTGCACATGGATGGTATAAAACAGTACAACACACCTATCACTAATGGTTCCAAGTTGTCTTGCTACTCTTGAATTCCCCTTTCAGATCATCATCATCATCATCCAAGCCGTATCCCAATTAAGAATTCCCCTTTCAGATGCCTTCAAATATTGCAGTATTTTTTGGGCACTATAGTATCTTATCCACTCAATACCGGACGTTGCCTTTTCTGTTATGTAGTGCCCCACTTTTGATCTTTGGCACATGATCTAATACATTATGCACTATCTCAAAGCATCATTCTTATGGGTGCTTTGTCAAACAATGTTAAAGGTGGATTCGGCTGCCTAGGATGGCGCCCATACCTGGGTGGTCTGTAAAGAAAGGAGGGCCTATAGGCTTGAGGATGATAGTTATTATTTCTTTTCTGGTTGTTTCGGGGGTTGCGGGGGGTGTGTTGGGTGGTTGTATCGGCTATTAAACCCATTGCCTTAGTGCATAGAGCATCCCTTTTTTTTGAAGAACATTGTTTCATAGTTTTTAAAGAAGATCTAATTTCTTGCCCCTTTTCAATATTTGAACAATCTAAGGAAG
The DNA here is from genome assembly GCF_000471905.2 of Amborella trichopoda. The sequence goes on from NW_006498246.1 coordinate 737,533, forward strand.
AATAAAACCTAGCATGCTCGTGTTCATTGACATTCTTTTAGGATTGAATTAAATGATAATAAAGATCAAGAAACTCAGAATAAGACCTATACTTCAATGGGTCGAGTTGAAATCCAAATATGAAAATAAATAAATAAAAATTACACAAACAATAACCAAATTGAAAGAAAAACAAATCAATCCTAACATTCTTAAATATCATCGAGCTGTAAACCAAGAAATGAAATACACTAACCTCTCAAAACCCAATCTTGGCTCGAATCAGAGACCTTTCGTTGCCGAAAGACCTCTTTTTGAATCAGTTCAAGTCTTCAATTTTGCAAGAAATCGAAAAGTTCCAATACTTTTTCTTTTGATCTTCAAAAAAATCACCAAATTCTTGTTGGCTTAGGGTGTTTTTTAAGCAAGAAATGAAGAGGAATGTGTTTTGAGGGGCTAAAACACCCTCAGCGAATGGTGTTTCCTTTGGCTGCTTAGGTGGCCCTTTGGCGCCTAGGTGGGCACTCGGGTATCAACCCAATAGAGCCTTTCCTAAGCCATACGGTTTGGTTCATCTTTTGGGCCGCCTACGCATCCAAGTGACCGAGGTTTTGTTCACTGTTCTCAGATGCTCCTCCTATCTTTATTTTACTGCTTGCCTAGATGTTGATTGGGGCTGTCATGTTGATGCTGATTGGGGCTGTCTTGTTTATTGACGGTCCACAAGTGCTATTGTATATTTTTGTGAACCAATCTATTCTTCTAGAGCTTGAAGAAGAACCTAATGTAGCTTGATCTATTCCTGAGTACGAGGATCACACCCTGGCCAATGCAGCGGCAGAAATTGCTTAGATCTGATCTCATTTAAGTGATCTGGGAGTCTTACTCTAGGGCTCACAACCCTGTTTTTCATGTGCAGATTACACATGTTTCAATTAATTATCATGTTTTTTGGAAGATGGTGGCTTGTAAAGATCTTGATATCCTGTACATGAATATTAATGATCAGCTTGCCTATATTTTCATGATTTCTCATTAATAGTTCTCTTTATTGGGTTGTTATGACATGTATGTTGTTAAGTTAAGAATCTTACTGGCAGTGGTTGAGTTGTTTTAAAAGTGTGATAGAGAACTTTCACGATTGGCCCATGTGGTTTCATTTAGCAGGGTACCACTCATGGCATTAATATGAAAGATAACTTGATGTAATGGTGTATCTAACCAATGTCTAGCTAGAGAGGGGAATGCTACCCCTATTAAATACAAGGACAGATAATTTACATAAGCCCTGTCCGATTACTTAAGCCTTGGAAGAAATATAAATTTCATTATTTTATTATTCCGTCTCTTGAGTTTTGATGAATTTTTATGCTTGAATGAAGTTAGTGTGGTTTACTCAATTTTCGTTATATAGATTTCCCCTATGTTGTATTAATTAGCTTCCTTGAGAATACCTTTTAGCACATTTTTTGCTGTTGTTGCTCAGTATTGTGATGCTACAGCTTGTATAACATAAAACACCTGTGGTAGATGCTGCATTAATTTGGGCATGTAGCTTCTTGGTTTGGTGCGACAGGCTCTATATCACTTGTACTCCCTTGAGCATTTAAATTTTTGGAGCCTTTTTTCCACTTGAATTCGAAAAGGGGATCTTAACTTTTTCTTTTGGGACTTGACCCAATGGTGTAGATTGAAGTTGCCTCTGTTGTTATCCAATTGGGTTGTAAAGTTTAAAAGCTCCTTTTTGTGCTCCAATAGAGATGCTTAGAATAGGTTTAACTACTGGGTTATGTAGTTAGTTATTTCGGGCATCTTTGTAATACCACAGTTTATCCTGTTATTTTCAGTCTAGGGAGATAGTTTCGTGCAGTTTGTCTAAACTTCTTGTGCAAGTGGATGTTTACCTTGTCACATCAATGATGGATAGTTAGTTATGAGACAAAAAGTGTTGCTGTATTACTGCAAATAATTAATATTACTAAGGGATTGTCTACAAAGAGACCATTTATCTTTTGTACACAGAGGCGGACCGCAAATAATTTATATTGCTAAGTTAGGGATTGTCTACAAAGAGACCATTTATCTTTTACACATGAAGGTCACAATCATTCTTGTCTATTGGATTTCAAAATAGGTGGTTGTAAGAATGTCATTGAATAGACACAAAGTTCCCAAAAAAAATTCTCGGAGCCATCCATTTTGACATCTAATGAGTCGGAATGACTGTGGCCTCCATCTACAAGAAATAACTGGTCTCTTTGTAGACAATCCTGCTAAGTTATTGCAAAACACACATTGTTGGTTACAAGCCATGCTATATATTTTATAATGGGATCTGTATCGACTGTTAAAACCAGGAAATAAATGAAGTATGCAAATCTTTAGTATGTGCTAGGAACCTCTGTGACTAAAAAGTACTTACTCTTGGCTTGTTGGCAAACTTTTTAGATCCCTAAAATGAAGGCATATATCAGCGATACTGAGGACCTCAAACAAGACAGTTCCTACCAGGAGACTTGGGATGACATGATTATCAATGTAAGTAGTGGAAAGAAATGTCCCTAATTTCTGATTTAGTATGTTGATATGTGATCATCATAATTTCTGTTTACATATTTTCAGCCTCAGTTTTATCTGATGTCAGCGTATAATTATTGCAGTCATTTTTCTAATCTAATTTGAAATTCTTTCACAAACGGACCAAAGAACTCCCTTAGTTAATGTTCATCTCCTTTGAGCATGGCCTCTGTAGTCTTTCTTTGTGATAATCATGTATTTTACCTTTTTCCTATTCTCCTTCCATTCGGTTTTTTTTCATGAATGGACGAAAGTACTCCGAACTACTCGCATCCCTTTTTGGTGTAGCCTTCGTAATCTTTCATGGTAGTGACTATATCAGTCCTATCCTTTCAGAACAATTGAAGTCCCTACAATATTTGTAATAATAATTGTTATGCCATTACATTTATATACTTGTCGTGTCTGTGTGGGTTTACTGCCCAGGTGTATATTGACTAGAATTAAGCGTGACCGAAGTTAAAACTTTCTTTTCTTTATTTTATTTAATTTTTTTTTTGGAAATGAGGTCACATGTGTTATGTTATTTATGGCCTTTTTGCCAAACATGTGATTAGAAAATGGGCATACCCATACTTCGCAGAATAACTGTCGCACTATTGTGTTGCAATAATAAAATTGAACATTTTTGGCAGTCCATCCAAATTGGACCACGGCTACTGGGTTTATTCTTCTATTAGTCATTAAGAGAAATCAACATCCGTATATTGAGGAACAGACCAATAGTGCCAGAATTAGACATGTCAATCTTGTATTTGGTGCAGAATATAAAATTGACCTGCACTTTTAGTATAGGTTGATTTTTCATGTCAAATTTTTACTTAATAAATGCACAAATTTTGATGGTAATATTGACAAGTCAAAATTCTGCAATAAATTTCTGTGAAATGCAAATTTGTATTTCTTTCTCTATGCTAAATGTGTAGGTCAGCTTGTTTGGGATTTTTTTTGGGACAAAATTCATGGGTTCGAACTCTTCACCTCCCTCACCCAAACCCCAATGTTTACACTAAGCACAGATAAAAAAACACATTCTTATTGTATTCTGTTTTCTTTTATATTTTCTTGAAATGTATTTCTATCTTGATGTGCATTTCAAATGCTGAATACTTGTTCTTTGGTTTATTTGGTTAGTAGCTGTTACTTTGTACCAGGAAATGTTAATCAATAAGAACCATCTGTGGTACACTGTCTTTCACTTTACTGTGTGTTTACACTTTGTAAATTGTGTTCTACATGCTACATTGAGCTTCTGTAATGACTAGTTGTGTGCTTGGTCATCTTCATATAGTCGTGTGCTGTTCACTTGTTTTCTTTTCTAATGCTTTCAACATAGCAGTTTTTTGCAGAATCTTTGGATGTGATTCAAGATATTGATTGGGCAATGTCTTTGGGAAATGTTTTCTCCAAGCAATACTTGCTTTATATAGGTGATGATGAACATTCAGCACTACTTCATAGGTATTTAGTTGCTTTTTTATGTTTGATTTAAATTCATTTTTTGAGAAGGTATGCTTGATTTAAATTGAAATGTTAAATCATATTAAATGAGTGCCTTTTTTTTTCATGTATGTTTTTTGTATGTTAATGTTAATGCAAAAATGTCGTGATACATTCTCCACGAAATTTTTTTTTTGAGGGAAGGTTAACTTCTATTAAAAGAGAAAGAAATTACAAAAACACATTTCCGCTGTCACCCACAGGCGGGGACTCGGTAAAAAATAAGAGGTCAGATATGAACAAAAATGATACAACGATATACGGAAGCTTAGAAAAGCTGAGATGTCAAGTAAAGCCAAAAATAAGGGCTTATAGATTCGCCCTTTTACATTGATTGACAATAAGCTTTCAAAAAATAAGTTCCTGTGCACGGAAAGGACAACTGGCTAGGCTAACTGTCTGACTGCCCCCAGTCTTGCGTCAAAAGGGGGCCTTTGTCTTCTAGCTCGTTCTTTTGCTAGTCGATTTGCGTACGCGTTGGATGTCCTCCAAGTATGCGTCCAAAAGATGTCCATACCCCTGCAAATGAACTGAATCTCGTCAAAGATAGGAATATGGTGCCAGGGTGGAGGGGTTGAGCCGCTAGCCCAGGAGATCACGTTAGAGGAATCCCCTTCAACTATGAGGTGAGAACCCCATGACGAATTAAAAAATTTCAGCGCTATTAACAGGCCCAGTGGAGTCCTTGGTACCTATGTATTCTGAACATTCAAGTAGGGCAGAACTTGCATGGTCTCGATAGATACCCCTTGCTCCCGCTGGGCCCGAATTGCCTAAGGAACACCCATCAAAGTTCAACTTGATAGTTCCTTGAGAAGGAGGCTGCCAGTTATTGGGCCTTGTGACTGTTTGCGGTCGAAGGTGAAGGAGGTTGAGCCATTGGGGAAGGAAGAAACTCCCTGGAATGCTCGCGAAAGTCTTGTGGTTGGAGGATAAAGCTCGATGGAAAATGGCCGGAGGTAGGAGTTTGCTTCCACGAAAGATTCTAGAGTTTCTTTTGATCCAAATGGACGAGATGATTGCTGCTACCACTGCTCTCCACAGGATTCTCCCAGCTTTTGGGCATCTTGAATCCAGGTCAAATGAAATAAGGTCCTTGACCGAGGGTGGGATAGCCCAGCTGATCGCAAATAAATTTAGTACTTTTCCCCAAAGCTCCAAGGAAAAATCACAAAGGATGAAGAGATGTAGGTTGGTTTCCTCCTCATTTTCGCAAAGAGCGCATCTATTGGGAGTTGGACTCCTCTATGCTGGAGTTTGTCTATCGTGAGAGCTGTGTGAGAGAAGGCCAAACAGTTAAACGTTTGAACCTTAGGTGGAGCAATGGAATTCCACACTTTGAAAAGTGCCGAGGCGTGATGATCCGAGGTCATTGGTTGGGCTGCTAAGCTATTATAAAAAGAGGCAACCGAAGAAATACCCGAAGGTAGGAGTGTCCAAGCAATCGCATCCCTACCTTGGTGCAAGAAGAACCGAGAGTGAAGAGTAGAAACTAGGACCTGGAAGTCCCTGGTCTCTTCATTGGTTAAACTCCTTCGAAAGGAGGGGCTCCATATGCTTCGGTCTCCTGACAAGACAACCTCTTCCTCAATAGAAGAGTTTGCATTGCAAGTAAGAGAGAAAAGAGAAGGAAAAGTCTGATTGAGGGGGGTGGAACCTAACCACAGATCAGTCCAGAATTTGATTCTTGATCCATCTCTAGAAATGAACCTGATTGACTTGTTGAAGAGGGTAAAAGCCTTAGAGAAAGAAATCCAAGCACCTGAGACGTTATGTCACTGGGTCCTATGAGGTAGCCAATCTGCTTCAGCAACATGGTATTTGTACTTGAGGACCTGAGCCCAAAGCGCTCCCAGATGGTTGGCGAGGTGCCACCACCATTTCCCTAGAAGGGCCACATTGTGCAAACGGAGGTTTTTAATGCCAAGTCCACCCTACATTTTGGGACGGCAGACCAAGTCCTAGGAAACTAGGTTGTATTTCTTCTTTTCCCCTTGACCCGACCAAAGGAAATTCCTCATGAGTTGGTTGAGGCGATTGGCCACAGAGGCAGGCATGTGAAAGATGGACATGAGGTAGATTGGCATGTTCACAAGAGTAGCTTTAATCAGAGTGGATCGACCTGCCAAAGAGAGGAAATGACCCGGCCACCTTGCCAACCGTCTGTCTACCTTGTCTATCACAGTCGACCAATGTCTTTTCTTTGGCTTGCCTAGGCCTAAGGGAAGACCTAGGTTGGTGGTAGGGAGGTCCTCCACCTTCATTCTCCACGAAATTAGTGGAAGGAATTGGGAAGAAATTGATTTTTAATATTTTATTCAAGAGCGTAGTGGTGCACACACATATATGCGTAGTTGCACACAGAGACACACATTCATTGCAAATGTTTGGAAAAATTATCCCACTTTTTTTATGTCCCAGATTCCATTGGATAAATGGCCATTTTGCAATCAGTTTGAAATTAATTGTAAGTCCATCGGCCTTTTGCATTTGTCAAAAAAAATTCTAGTAATTGATATTTGAATGGTTGATTACATGCAATGCCTTGTTGAGCTGTAAAATAAACTTGAAATTCTGTAAAGAGGATGTAGGCTTTGTTGAACAAAACTTTGTCCTGTTCCAATTTGAGTGAGAAATCCAAATTTCTATGGATGTGGCATGCATGATGCAAACCCTAATTTATATGGCCATCCACTAGTGTTGAAGCATAGTTACCGGGATCGTCTACTATGGTTGGCAATTCGTTTTTGAAGCTCCATCCTATGATCTGAAAGGTGTCTTCTATGGATGTTGTTATTTAGAATTTTAGATCTTGATCTCTTCTTCAAGGGATCTAGTTCCATTCATCATGTGAATGAGATCCATACTTTAATGGTATTTAGTTCGTACGCATACATGAGATCCATAATTTAATGGTATTTTGTTCCTACACATACGGGTTCTCACTGCTGAGTGTTGTGAGATCCTGATTCTATTACATCGGAGATTCTGTTATCCTGAATAGCGGGACCATACATATACTCTAGCCAGATTCCACCAATATGGGATCCATTTTATTTCTTTAGTAAAAATTTAAGTTCAAATAATATTAATCCAACAAAGTTAGGGTCTATGCCTTCGAGCCAAGGAGCGCTAGTTAAAAGTACTCAAAAGTCCTCATTTTTCATCTGTATAGAGCTTGCTCCTACAAAATTTGTTATTCACTCCAGCTTATGTTGGGATCATTTTCCAACTATGCTATGGTGGTAGGCAAGTTCAATTCTTAACTGATGGATCTCGGCCCCGGGAATTTTATTTGTCTATTCTGACTAATTTGGGATTGCGATCCCTGTTACACGAGGATCGAGGTTGGAGTTAAGAGGGTAAGGACATCAATCCCTATCATAAGGAGCTTTTGGGCAGCCTTAGTCCATCGATCCTGCCCCCAATCCCGGAATCATTCTCTATCCCGTTCCCAACAACTATGTGCTGAAATACTATTTTCAGACTTGATCGGGCTGAGATTGGCCGACCCAAACAGTTGGGACGATGTCGGATGATAATGATGATGATGATGATCGGTCTGAGATTGAAAAATTCTCTTTTTTAAACACCGGAGCTGTTAGGGCTTAGATTTCAAGAACATTGGTAAATGGACTTAAATGCCCTTAACCAACTTCCAAATGCTCCCAATTTACCAATTAAGCAAAAATATTTGAAAGGGAAAGTACGTCTTAGACATTGCATGAAGATTTGTCCTCCTATAATCACCATCCTCAATCCTCATTGCAGATATTATATGAGCCAATGTACTTTCCATATGACTTCACCACAGCAGCCAGCAGCCTATGTCATTCTATTATCCAAGCCTGCTCATTGGTGCATTACTAAAGACTTTTGAGTAACATTATGAAGGAGAGTGATTCATCAGTGTGGACTAGATAGCCATGGAGTCTTCAATGTGGAGCTAGTTTCTCTCCTTGAACAATTCAGTTGTCATCATACTTCAATCTAGGTTCAAACTAACTGACCTTCTGGGATTTAGAAATGTTGCTTTCCTAATTCCCAGTGTACTAGACATTCTTTCTTTCATTCAAAGTTTTCTTTCTGTTGTATTTGGACCAAATACATAAAGCAATGACCATTGAATTAAAACCTGAGTTGTTGTCATAAGGGGAACCTTGTATTGAAAATAACACATTATGCAGTATATTCATCAGATTTACAAAGAATTTCAATTTTACAAACACATAAGGTCTCATATTTCCAGATTTTAAGCCAAGCAAGAAATACACCATATATATCCCCCCCAAAAAAAAAAAGAAATCCAGATCCACTAGATGTTGTTTCCACGAGATATAGAATATGCTTTCGAGAGAAAATGATTACAGGCTTTCATAAAGCTCTCCCTGAAAAGGGTCAAATAAAAACGCAGTCCATTTTTCCTAATTTTTGTGCCTCTTGATTCCTCATTTGCAACTGATATTTTAATTTTAAAATATATTTGTTTTGTCTTTAGTAATTTGTGCTTATTTGTGGGTGCTTTCATGACTAAGTTACATGTGATGGGAAGTGTATATGTGCACTTACTGATCATGTTGCGATATTTTGCCATGATGGTTGCTTTCGTGTTGACTTGAGCTCTCTTATGTTTTAAAAGATAACATTGTTGACAATCTTCTAAGGAACGGTTGGTATTGTAACTGGTAGAGTGGCCTTTCTGATACTATCCCCTGAGATTGAGCCCTGTTGCATTGATTCATCAAAAGAATCTGTGTATACTCTCATGTGTTTGCTTTTTGCTTCATAGTTCTCAAAAAGGTTACTTAAAAAGTAAAATGACCTGATTACTTAGCAATTTAGTGTAAACTATTGCACATTTTTTTGCCATGCCAAGTTGTTCTATGTACTTGGCTGGAGATATCTCCACTGTTTTTTTTTTGAGTAAAGTTAACTTTTGTATTACTGCGAGTGTGTCAAGAAGAGATATCTCCACTGTTTTGTTTGGATGATGAATCTTTTCTGGCTACAGGTGTCTCGGAATGCTCCTACAAAAAGTTGATGGTAGAAGTTATGTTCGTGAAAAGATAGATTTGATGTACAAACATGCGAATATTGCAAATGGAACAAACAGAATTGGTCTCGCTAAAGGCATGGGGTTGGTATGTTGGTACCCAAAGTCACATTTCAGTATGACTTGGTTTTAATTTTTAGTTCTCAGTTCAAGTATGTCTTATCCTAATTTTGATCTGGAGGTTTCTGCTTCACATTTGGATACCGTTCTGGAAAAGCTTAAATCGATTTTGGATGGGGTTGGGCACAACAGGTTTCAAAGGTACTGTTCTGCCTTAAATGAACTGGGCATGTGCCTTCTTTTCATATGCTCAGAGATCCACAAGTGTTAACTTTTATTTTATTCTGTTCTTGTTGGTTGTAACACTTTGTGAACTGTATCAACTCAAACTTTAATATTAGAGGCATTTTTAATATCAAGTTGCTACAACAGCTACCCCTTGTTTGCTGCTACAGTTATTAGCCCTTGAACAGAATTAAGGTTAGCAATAGGCGCATATGTCTTGGTGTAATCAATACAAAAATTTGGTGTATACCCTTTTGCCACCGACCTTGCCTTTTACCTCTCCACAGTCTCTTCCACCTTGTATGAGAAAGAGCATGCTGGTAGGACTTGTACAAAGATAGAGCAAAGTGATAAAGCAAACTTTCGATATGAAAGATACAAATTTGTAAATGTAACAGAATGGGCAATTTGATGTTGAATACAAGATGTTTACCTCTACAAATGGCTTTTGGAACATCAACAGAATCAGGCACAAAAGGGGGATCGTGAATTGCAATTGGATTTATAGACAATGATGGAGACTCATGGCTTGCTGAATTGGTGGTGGGTGTACTTCCTTCACTTTCCTTCTCGTATATACCTTTGGGGCTGCTCTTGTGGCACATTAACAAGAGGAGAACATGCAAACTCCTTAGGAGCAACCAATTGAGCTTTTGACAAAGAACCATGAACTGGGGTAGGAATAGGAACGGAAGAAGGGGAAGGAGAGTGCACTTCATTATGTGAAGTCTCCCACTTGAACAAAATTTAAAAAAAAAGGATCAAAAAAAAAAAAACACTTTTAAACATTTGGACCTCATTAGATAAATATGGAGTATTCCAAGAAAAAGTGACATTTGCACAAACAAATTTCCTACTCAAGCTAGGATGATAGCATCGATAACCTTTTTATTTACTAGAATATCCCGAAAATATGCACCTGATAGCTTGAGGATCTAACTTATCAATTTCAAACCCAAAGCATGAATAAAACAAACACCACCAAAACCAAATACTTGATGAAGAACTACAATTAAAGATGCATTTGGAAAGAGAAGAGAATTTAGTGATTTTTCATCCAAACGGATGATGGAAGATGGCGAATGATCTATTAAATAACGAGCAATCAATACCCCATCTCCACAATAAACTTTAGTTACTTACATGCATATTTAGCAATAAGGCACGAGTCACTTCTATTAAATGATGAATTTTATGTTCTGCAATCCCATTCTGTTGAGGAATGTGTGTTTGCACAATGTTTTATGTAAAATCCCTTGTTGGGCTAATCGATTTTTATATTCTTGGGACAAATTCTCTTTAGCTTTGTCAGAATGCAAAATACACACATCTTTACCGAATTGAACTTAAATCTGTTTGTGGAACATTTGAAAAATAGGCAAAGCCTCAATTGAATCTTTCTTTCATTAAATATAACACTCATACAAGAATAATCATCCATAAAAATTAAAAAAATATTTGTGACCAAATAAACTCTAAACTCTAGTGGGACCCCAAATATTTGAATGAACACTAAAAAAGGGCAATGACTTGGGTCTATGAACTCTGGGATGAAAAGACACTCTATGATACTTGGCAACTCACAAGCTTCACAATCCAATGTTGACACAAACTCCAAAGATGGAACTAACAACTTCAAATTATTAAGAGAGAGATGACCCCACTGGCAGTGCCATAGGAAAGGAGAAGCACTTGAATGAAGAGCAGCACCAACAAGGCTACGATCTAAATGGTAAAGTCTACCGGACTCACAACTGCCACCAATGGTCCTCTTTGACTTTAATTCCTAAAAAATACAAAAGGATAAGAATGTTACTGAGCACTAAAGTGATAATTGACATTGAACTTAATTTACTAGTTGAGACTAAACTAAAAGGAAACTTTGGTACTTAAAGAACAGAGGACAATTGTTAGAAATTTGTGGCCATTTAAAGGCCTGACAAGAGCATGTAATGAAATTTTATGATAGTGGATGATGAACTCTAGTGGGAGTATGGTCCAGAGGAGCCGAAGTTGGCAATAGTGATGCCAAGACTCCAACTAAGCTTGACGAGCTAGGCCATGTTGAGTTTTAAAAATCTATAAGACCTGGACATATAGCAACTGAGAAGGGTTTGTTGGGTTACCCCGTGATGAGGTCGGAGAGATGCCCTGGGTAGTTGGCCAAGGGACTTAGTAACCCTTTTATGTGATTGCTAAGCTTGAGGGGACAAGGGCCAAATCCTCCTCATGAACATCACACGGCATGTACATATGATATCGTATTGAGAAGTAGACATGATTGAGGGTGTTGAATGTACATGTCGAGAGATAACCCCCATGTACCAATTGTGATGTGTGTGAGCGTGACCTAAGCTTGTCCTTAGTGTGACTAGGACTGTATTCTCATCACCTATTGGCTGGCTTTGGTTGTCCAATCATGAATCCCTGTAATGGACTGTGGGTCATGGGAATTACTGGGTCAGTTTGAGAAAGTGTGGGACATAGTCACTAGTGGAGCTGGAGTGCCTTAGTGTTTTCGCATTTTTTCTAACAAAGTTGGATCCGATTCTTATTAAATTAATTTAAAAATGATTAATTTTGTTTTAAATAACTTTTAGAATATTAAAATGCATTTTTAAAAGTCTTAAGATATTTTATTTCATCAGAATTGATTTTTAAATAAGCTAACACTAAGTTTTCTGTTATTTAAATATTCAAAGAAGAAAATAAAATATCTAAGTCAAAGAAGAAAATAAAATATCCAAATATTTCTAAAGTCATTTTATTTTATCTATAAATTATTTTATTTATGGGGGCCCATAATACATTAGAGCCTACAATTTTAGGCCAACCTTGAGGGGGCCTTGCCCCCATAAGTGGGACGCCCCACTTTTCTCCCTTTCCATATAATGTGGTTTGTATGATAAGGCATGCAAATTGATTTGAAAGAGAAATGGAAGGTTTTGTAAAAGAGGCTAATTGATTTCAAAAAGGGAATATGTAGAGATTAATTGAAAATAAAAGGAAACACATTATATACTTTCTCTATACATAAAATTTGATGGGATTATGGCATTAGGTTAAGGATGTTGAGAGATAAGGTTCTATAACCCTCCATTAGATCATGATGGCTGATCTATAGATTTTATGGTTAAGATCTCTCACCTCACAGGTCACCGATATCAATGCTGTTGCAAGGAAAATTGAGGGAAAAATAAATCAGCATGAAACAAAGGCAAACACAAGCGCAACTCAAAGAAACCTAAGGTTTCTTCGCCTTACCCTAAGCTAGGGTTCTAGAGCCTAAGCTTTTATCTCCTTCAATATCTAAAAATCATGTCGAATTGACCCTCTCAAAGCCCACCTCTTATATATTATAATTCAATGTTCAAAGGCATTGCATGTGCATATAATGATTAAAATGACCTATATATCCTAACGTAAACTTAAATTTTGTAATGATAGTTTTATCCCTGTGAGCAGTACTTGTGAATAGTACTCATGAAATAAATAAATATAAAAACCCTAGAATTCCTAAAAACTAAAAATCCTTAGAAATAAACCTTAAAACTAAAACTATAACATACATCATTTGAAATTGAATAAAAATAAAAAATAAGAGCAATTTTCCCTCCGTCAAATAGTCTAGATGGAATCTTATAAGGATGGCTAAACCCTAGAAACCCTTACCCTAGCCTCACTACTATAAAATGTCTCGATGGGGGTCATCTCAACATACTTATGCCTAGAGCTCTCTCCCTCTCTTCCTCATACATGGCACGCCATCCTCTCTCTCTCTCTCTCTCTTTTTCACATATTCTCTAAGGAAGAAAGAAGGGGGGCACGCCCCAGGGTTTGATACATGGACAAGGGGCACACCCCATATAGTTTGAGAAGTAGAGAGACTCCATCTTGTGTGTGCATGCTCTCAAGTACTAAGAAAAGGGTTTGGCATAAACTTCCCATTTGTTGAGATTTAAGACAGACCTAAATTTCATGTACCATTGGTGGAGGAGACCTGGTGTGGGATGTGCAAATCTTTTGGCACATTGTCTTGTTTTATGCCTTCTTGAGTTTTCTTGTTCCCAATCTCAATTGATGTCACTTTGATTATGTAATGAAGAGTTTTTAAAAGGCGATAGCAAGTGAGAATCCATATTTGTTTTCCTTTCATTTATTTGAATTTCAATTGTAATACGTAGATATATATAAGTGTTCTAGCCGTTATCACAAAAGAAAAATTTTATACTACATAAACCGTGCTAGTTCACATCATCCACTGTCAATAATGAAATAGAAGAAGTAGGCTGAACTATGCCTTTCCCAAACACAATAGATAGAGTGCCATTAGCTAATGTAGCGTGGCATTGGAAACTAATTGTTCGAGAAAAGAAAACATAGTAGACTCACCATTCATGATCAAAGGCTCCTAAGTCAATGAGCCAAGGAGATGGCTTTTGAGACAAAAAATGCAGAATTTCCTTTTTTTGCAAGGGTAGCTTGGGTATAGAGGGTTGAGTTGTAGGCTGCTCATTTTTTGTCCACAATGTTTATTGTATTCTCTGTCATGAGAGCCAAGTAATCACCAATAGAATTGAGAACCTGATATTCATCATTGGAGTCAACCAGATGGATATCATCACCCTCAGATACATAAGTTATTTGATTGGCATAAGTGGGCTTTCTGAATTTACCCCAACACTTATGTGATGTGTGATTAGTACATCCACAATGAGTGCATCTGCTGGTACCACTGTCTCTACCATGGCCTCCTCCCTCTGAATCACGACCACGTCCTCTATCATCACCACCACAACCTCTACCCCATCACCTCTACCCACCTCTGCGGTCAAGGCAGACCCATCACTAATACTAGTGATTGATGGAGGCGTTTAGATGGCAACCCTTTGAAGATGGGAGTATACATTGTTTTTTTTGATAAAAGTTAACATTGTATTGCTGGAAGAGTATTATATTGGAGAGTATTACAAGTGAGAGTCCGAAATCACCCTAACAAAGGGTGACTCAGTAAAAAATGTGCTAGCCTAACATGTACAAAATGGGCTTATAGAGCCACCCAGTTACATTGATTTACATGAAGCTTTTGCAAAAATACAGCGAGACAAAAAAACCAAAAACCGAGCCGTATTAAGACGTGTGCCGCTGGTCCTAAGCAAAAAAGGAGTCGGACCCGGGTTGCGCTTGTCCTTGGCCTTGACTTCTAACACTCTCTTTCGCCAAGAGATCTGCGGTGTCGTTGGACGTCCTCCATATATGCCTCTGGGAGACGTCCATATCCCTGCATATATGATCAATTTCACAAAACATTGAGGCTAAGTACCACAGTGGTGAGCTCGTTGTCCTTGCCTAGGAAATAACATTTTTTGAGTCTCCTTCCACTATCAGGTGCTGGCCCAAAGAAGGATTGAAAAGTTTAATGCCTATTAAAAGGGCAAGAGCTTCGGCATGATGAGAATCCTTTCTGCCTATATATTCTGCAAAGGTCAGGAGGACGTTGCTTTTGTGGTCGCAAAAGACCCCTCCAGCCCTTGCCGGGCCAGGGTTCCCTAGGGAGCACCCGTCGAAGTTTAGTTTGATGTATCCTTGGGGTGGTGGTTGCCAGTTATAAGGTCAGGGGAAGTTCATTACTAGCTAAGATTTGGCCACGAGTGGACTGATATTTAGGATTAAGACTAGACAAGAACTTTGCAACTTGAAATTCTTCTTGTTGCTTCTTTAGTAGCTCCATATCATTTGATAAAGGGTGATTCATAGTCAACTCTTCCCACATACTCCAATGAGTAAAGCCTTTAGATGAGTCACCATATGTGAGGATAGTTTGAGGTTCATGGTGGTCAGGAGGTTTGGGATCTTCTTCCAATACTCATTGAGACTTTTGTCAACTTGTTGTAAACGAAAAATATTCTCATAGAGTCGGGTGTGATGCTTTATAAGAAGAATACAACTCATGTATAGTCTCCCAAACTTCTTTGGTAGTACCAAGAAACATCACATTAACACTTACTTGGGGTTCCATCAGCGCTTGGTTCAATGTATTCTCCTTAAGCTGTTCTTCATACCTGTTGTCGGATAATTTTCGTCCATCTTCAGTCAGCTAAGCCCATAAGAGATAATTGGACTCATTTACTTTCTCGAAAAGTAAGTAGCATTCATATCATTGATGCTAGAAGACTCGTTGACGAAGCTATTCAACAAGGTGTTGAAAAACGAAAATGCCAGATGAATGGAGGAAAAGTATTGTGGTACCTATTTACAAGAACAAACAAGACATACAAAATTGTGCAAACTAAACAAAGGAGACACAAAATTGTGCAAACTCAAGCTTATGAGCCATACTCTAAAGCTCTGAAAGAGAATCATTGAACAACGACTAAGGCATGAAACGAGTGTATCTGAAAACCAATTTAGATTTATGCCAGGAAGGTCAACAACTGAGGCTATTTTCCTACTTAGGCAACTGATTGAGAAGTTTAGGGCGAAGGGAAAAGACCTCCAAATGGTTTTTATTGATCTAGAGAAAGCTTATGATAGAGTACCTCTAGATTTGATTTGGCAGGTGTTGGAAAAGAAATGCGTCTCTAGACACTACATCAAATTGGTGAGAGATATGTACGATGGAACGCTAACTAGTGTACGAACTAGTGGAGAGACAAGTAAGTTTTCAGTGACAATAGGTCTACATCAAGGGTTAGCATTGAGCCCGTAAATGCGTCTATACGCACTACATCGAATTGGTGAGAGATATGTATGATGGAGCGCTAACTAGTGTATGAACAACTAGTGGAGAGACAAGTGAATTTTCAGTGATAATAGGTCTACATCAAGGGTCAACATTGAGCCCGTACCTCTTTGTCTTAGTTATTGACGACTTAATTAGGCACCTATAGGATGATGTACAGTGGTGCATGTTGTTTGCAGATGACTTAGTTTTGATAGATGAGACCCGAAACAACATCAACACACAGTTAGGACTTTGGAGGGTTGCTCTAGAATCCAAATATTCTAAAATTAGTCGGACTAAGACAAAATATATGGAGTGCAAGTTTGGTAATAATAGGAGTAGAGACGAGGAAGTAGTCAAGATTGACGGCCAGGAGGTATAAAAAAGACCGCACTTTTGATATCTTGGGTCGATAATCTAGGAAAATGTAGAGATCGAGGAAGAAGTCGATCACATAATTAAAGCTGGGTGGGCAAAGTGGAGATGTGCAATTGGAATTTTACGTGATCGCCACATACCATTGAGGCTTAAGGGTAAGTTCTATAGGGTGCAGCAGTCAGACTAGCTTTGCTCTACAGGGCAGAATGTTGGGCGGACAAAAAACAATATACCTATAGAATGAGCGTAGCCAAGATGAGGATGTTGAGATGGATGAGTGGCAAGACAAGAAGGGATAGAATTCGAAATGAATCTATTCGAGAGAATTTAGGCGTGGCACCAATAGCCGATACATGGAGAGAGAGTAAACTTCGGTGGGTTGGTCATGTGTGGCGCCGATCAAGTACAATACCTATTAGGAAGTGCGAGTTAGTTCAAGTGGAAGGACTGAAAAGGGCAAGGGGTAGTTCAAAAAGGACGTGGTTGGAAGTAGTCTGAATAGATATGGAGACGTATGGCCGCATTGAGGATATGGCCTTTAATAGAGCATAATGGAGAACCTGGATTCATGTAGCCGACCCCAATTAATTGGGAAAAAGGCTAAAATGATGAAATGAAATGAAGTCATTGATGCTAGAAATTGCATGCTTATTTTCACTAGCTATGAGGGTAAGATGCACACATAACAAGGAGAATACACAATACTATAGCGGGCTGAATACTTTATGAATGTAGCAGGTAGAAGGAGATATACTTATCATTCACCTACTTATTACATGCAGATCTTCACACTAGGGCTATTGCGTGGACTTCCACAGTCGCAAAAGGGTAGAAAACGAGGTGTCCCTTATTAAACTAGCAAAAAGTAGAATTAGTGCCCCCCCCCCCCCTGTTGAATTGAAAGAGGAAAAAAAGAAAAGAGGAGAATAATTCAAATCTAAAGATCTGAATGCTCTGATACCATGTCAAGAATATAGTACTTAAGAAGAGAGAGAGAGAGAGAGAGAGAGAGAGAGAGGTAGGTGGTGGGCGACGTACACGTAGTTACGGTTACACGACGTCCTCTACGTCCGTCCCTTCTTACTTTACTTTTACTTTTAATTTTAACTTTAACTTAGTAGTAA
>NW_006498246.1:755172-774960 GCF_000471905.2 Amborella trichopoda
GTAAGTAAGTAAGTAAGTAAGTAGTAGTAGTAGTAGTAAGTAGTAAGTAGTAGTAGTAGTAGAGTAGAGAGAGAGAGAGAAGAGAGAAGAGAGAGAGAGAGAGGTTGTTGGGGGCAGTCACATTAGGGTTTACACAGCCTCCATGCCCCTCTTATCTTTACTTATTTTTAATAACTTATGTATAAAAGATAGTAATTCCCTTAAATATTGTACAAATGTCCTAAGGTATTAAAACAGGACGAAAGTACCCTATTGGCCCATAAACAAGACATAGTATGTTAGATGGCCCAAAAGTTAAAGTGGAAGATCGATGGATGAATAAACATGGGCACTTAAAAATAAAAAAGTTACAAATGGTTCATTCTGGGATTTTTGTTGCATTAATTGTGCTTTTGGAATATAATACCTGTATAAAATTATAGGAAAGTTGCCATTTTCCCAAATTTTATAAATTTTTATTTAAATTATATCTCTTGTGTGAATGTCAATTCCGACATAGGGTACTTTTAGTACAAGGTGATCCCCTATTCCCACACTCATTTCTTCACTCGGCAACTATGGTTTGTAGTTTGTCAGATATATGTGCCAACATACATGAACTCATAGAGATTGACTGGATGCTATTAGTACATAAATCAGTTTGCTCCATTGCTTGTTCCTTTTGTTGTTTGTAATGAGACGTGTTTCTAGCATAGAGATGTGTTGTTTTTAGATTTTATATTTGTTGCTCAGTTTAATTTGTTTATATTGATAATTTTATTATATTTTTTCCACTTTGCAGGTTTCTTTCCTTCTTCTCCAACAGAGCTAAAACCCAAGATGCTGATGATGTTTATGCTGCTTTAGCTTTGATGTATGGATATGCAGCGAGATATGCACCATCTACTATCATAGAAGCCCGAATCGATGCACTTGTGGTATAAATTGGGCTTTCTATCTTAACTTGCTTGCCTGATCTATAATTTGTAAAAATTTTCTTTTCATCAACCTGCTAGAATTGTTTTATTTTTTTATAAGTTTACAATATTTGTTATATTTTATCTTTCTAGTTTACATGAATTTTTTGCATAATAATTGTACTGACGTGTTGGGACATCTTGAGGGTTTGGGCCGAGGCGTTCGACACCTTGATAGGATCATCTGTCTCAGTTGTCTATGTAACTTGTGTTGTACCGTTTAAATTTCTTTTGTTCTCAGTAGTAACCTTGAATTTATCTTATAATGAATTATCAAAATGGATGGTCTCTATCTTTATTTAAAATCGTAGTTAGGTTCATTCGCTATTTCTTAAAGTTCCTCATCTCTTCTTTCTACATTTTTTTCTTCCACTAATAGAACTTTTTGAATGCTTTTAGTAATATACCCCAAACCTTTTGCAGGAGTTCCATGTAATCCTGATTTTGTGGGCTTTTAGAAGTAGTCTTATATGTTTAAAATCTTTAAGTAAAAGAAATTCCATCGATTTGGGATCTTTCTCTTGTATAATGAAGAAGTATTTTAATCAATAATTTTCTCTATTTCCAACTAAAAGAATCATGTCTATAAATTCCTGGAATGTATATTTCAGGATTTTTACAAATATCACTTGGTTTTTGATCTTGCTTGCCATCGTGCTACTTACCTTTGTGAATCTCTTCTTGTTTTTGACTTGGATGTGGAGAGTGCCTAGGAACCCATGTCTCTTACAATGCCCTTAGTACTGCAGCTTCATAAAACAGTAGATGTAGCAGACAGTACACTGGCCTCTTAGTTGTTCTACAAAAAAATGTGGCGAACATAGGCAATTTTCGCTTTATATCTTACATATTTCACACAACTTTTGATATAGTAAAGTGGTTTTGGATATGACAAGAACATGCACATTTGACAAGAACAACTCTTGATACATACTTTTCGGATGAGTGGACTTTTGCGAGGAGTTTTAACTGTCCAAATGGGAAAGTTAACAAGGTTTCATTCCTTCCATTCCATTTAAGACTCATGACTCGGTTAGAAGTCATGGTTTATTGCCATTTCCTTGTCTTTTGAGCTAGGTTTGTGATGGGCTTTTTATTGCAATAAAATGCAATACATGTTAGCCACTCTTTGAAATGCTACTCCATTCCTGTTAATATAGAAATGGAAAGATCCATTGGGCTGTTTCCTTTTCTATTATTCTCTTTGCATTTTGATGCTGAGCCCGTCATGTCCCATCTCTCTATGGAGTCAATTCACTGGAAACGGGAGGGCGCCGTACGAGTTCAATCCCACCTTGTTATCTCGGACATTTCTCTATTTATGGTAGGGGAAGGCAATAGCCTTCTCTCGTTCCCCTCTGCCTGATCGGAGTCGAGCGCATTCCTTATTTGCAGTATGCATTAAAATTTTCTTTTCTGATTGCTTTACTTTATCACTTGGGCTGGTATTGAAACTAGATAGTTTGCCTGTAGGTCAAACTACATCATCGCCAACACCTATTTTTATGTAGATGTTCAAGCCATCCCCTCTTATTTACTGATTAGGTTTATTGTATTGCTGATTATTTTACAGGGAACAAACATGCTTTCTCGTCTTCTTCATGTACGACAACCTGCTGCAAAGCAAGCTGTTATTACTGCCATTGATTTGTTAGGTACATTTATCCTTTTTATGTGGATAATGACTATGTTAAAATGCAATATATATGAAATGCTTCAGAAATCACCAGATTATGGCCATAGTATATGCTACTGACATTTTAGGGCAATTTTGATTTTGAAAGTTCTCATTTTTCTGCAATCTTTTTTCTACTTGTTTCTTGCATGTTATTATTGATAGATTGTCTAAACTCATTTTAAAGGTAGATTGCACAATAAATTGATCATATATGCCCTTGGCAGTTTCATGGGGGCTATTACGGTGCCATTCTTTAAGGAAGGTTACTAACAGGAGGTGTTAAACATAAACATTTTTAGTTGGAATTACACCTAGGTTCAATTTGGTGTCTTGAGTTTGTATGGTGTATGCTGTCAATTAGGCCATTTATCTTCTTGTGTGTCCATGTTTAATGTCCTTCATCTCACTTTAATTTTGTGGTGCTCCGTTTTTTAAGTATTGAATCTTGCACCTGGAAAACAGAAGCTTCATTTCCTTGGAATGAAAATTAGAAGCCAAAGTGCAGCTTTTGCAAAGGTTGCATCACATGTTTTGCCCTGTGACACTTATATGTGAAGCCTCAATGCTCGTTATTTGTGCGAAATCACACCCTTTGGACATGCTGGTTTTGGATAGTAACTGGTCCTGTCTCTACTTTCTTCCCCGACCTATTATGTTACTTGTACTGTTCCTGTTTTCATCAAAAAATTTGGGAGATGCTATTGGACTTGTCAGGGTATTTATAATAAAATCCACTCTCTATGCCTTTAAAATGACAATGTCTTCTACAACAGTGTTTTGGATTGAGTTTCCGTTTTTGAAGCATTTTAGCTTCATTTCGAAGATTTGAATTTCATTACTTTCCATTTATAACCAGGCTATATTTAATTACATAATTAGCAATAGTCCCATGTGAAAGTACATAGTATGTGAAATTTTTCTTTTTTAGCCTCTCTAACTGAAGATTGCAGCACAAATTACAGAGAAAGTACAATATACCTGTGTAATGTTGTATGCTGTACTCATTTCAGGTCGTGCAGTTATACATGCTGCTGAAGGAGGGATCTCCTTCCCATTGAAAAGGCGAGATCAAATGCTGGATTACATACTAACTTTGATGGGTAGAGATGAATACGATGGTGCGGTTGATTTAAGTCTTGAACTGCTCCATACGCAGGCTAGCATTCTGCACCAATAACTGTAGTTGATATATACTTGATTTTAGATTCATATTAATGGTGAAATATTTTTTGCATAACAATTTTTTTGGTTTACTTTGTTGTTGTACACTGAAAGCAGTCCATGACTGTTCCTGCTAATATGTTTGCAGACCCTTGCTTTGAGTGCATGCACTACCTTGGTTTCTGTGGAGCCAAAGCTTACAATAGAAACAAGAAATCTTATACTGAAGGTATGTCTTGTAAAGCATGTCTCATGTCTCATGACTTCATGTTTGTCAAAAATTTTTCCTGACACTACTAAAATTTGGCATTAACAGGCAACCTTATGTTTCTTTGCATTGCCAAATGATCCACCAGATGTCGTTGATCCACTCATAAAGAACCTTATAACACTTCTTTGTGCCATTCTTCTAACAAGGTATCTATTGGTTAACATTTGACCCTTGCATTTGCTTCCAGAAAAGTACGCCAAATACATAATGCATTGGCCATTGTTAACTTGTTCTAGCTGGAGGTAATGGATGTATATGATACATTTGATAGCAGTACCTCTATTTTGTTATTTTTGAGCTGCTTTTTAAGTACCTCTTGTCAAAGCAGGCAACTTTTTTGTTCTTTTCTAGACTGTAGGAGATGACATTCTTCCAAAACATTTATCTTTTTGATGTGACCACCAGTCCCATGAGTAAATCATAATATTCTTTGCATGCTACATCTTTCTGAAAAAAACATAACTGGGAAATTAACAGATATTGGATAAATGGGCTCAAACATGTAAAAATATTTCTTATAATTCCTGGAGTACCTTTATCTTCTTCTTTTTTTCTTTTTTTTTTTTTTGGATAATGTTCACTTGTATTGAATTTTGTCAAAATTTTATGGAAATGAGGCAGCGCATTAGACAGGGTGCCCTATACAATAGCCCCAAAGGGGCCAAAAAATGCTTTACAGCAACTGAAAATAGTGGGGAGAAGCGCTTGATGTTTGCCTGGGTCCCCTAAATGGGGTTAGAGTTGTCTCCCTCCCTAGCCAAAATGTCGGCTGCAGTATTGGCTTCCCTAAAGCTATGATTCCACGAGACTTGTAGATTCTTGGAAATTTGCGAAATCTCCTCAAAAATGTGATCGAGTCTCCATGGGCAAGATGAAGGGTTGGAAGTCCAAGCTATTACATTTCTTGAGTCCCCTTCCACCCATAGCACATGACTCCAAAAGGGGTTAAACTTGCGAAGGTCCTCTAGTAGGGCAAGAGCCTCAGCAAGAGTTGAGTCGGCTATGCCAATAGGATGTGAGAAGGTTAATAGCGTACTTCCATCGTGAGATCTGAATAAGCCCCCGATGTTGGAGGGTCCAAGGTTGCCAAGGGGAGCAACCATCAAAATTTAGCTTGGTGCAACCCATCTCCTGCTGTCTCCAAAGAGACGCTCGTGAGATCCGAGGGGTTGACAATGTCAACAAGGAGTGCCAGTTGCTATGAAGATTGGCGTAGGCGTAGTCTTTGAAAAGCTTGTGATTCTTGGCCCAAAAAGAGACTGACCTGCAAACCTTGTCTATCATAGTAGCGACTGAGGTCCTCTTTCTTTTGAAGGTTATGTTGTTTCTTTTGGTCCATATTTTACCCAAACAGTAACTTCCACTGAGGCTCTCCAAAGGACTCGACCTGCCTTGGCAAGGGAGGGGAGAGAAAAGCCTCGAACAAGTGTGGAATAGAACGAGATGTGACCTAATACCATTGTAAAAGTTGAAATATATCGCTCCATAGCTCATTGGCCACTTCACAATGGATAAATAGTTGTTCATTAGTTTGTTCGGCTGCCATGCACATGATACAGGGACAAGAGAGACCCTTCCTTTGGATTTGGTCAATGGTTAATACTCTCTCATAGAGAGCAATCCAGCCAAGGACCTGTATTCCACAGAGGGATGAAGGGGAAACCGGCCTTGAAAGCAAGGACGGGGAGGGGAGAAGCAGGGTTGGGGGAGGAGAGAAGGTTTGGACGAAGGAAGACACAGAATGTATTGGAGGCAGAAGGTGCCCACCATGAGTGCCCCATCAAGGATCTGGCGATTCTTGACAAAAGCTGTCTGAGTAGGGGAAATTACCCAATTGAGGACAGCCTTGAGTCCAGAGGCCAAGACTTTGGAAAGTAATTTGTAAGAACTATTGACTAGGCTGCTGATGAATATGAAATCTTTTAGTTTTCAATCTTTGGGATAAAAGGCTATAAAGGTGGCATTCATGGCTCTGTTAACCACTCCTCTGGAATGGTACTCAGAGAAAAAGTTGAGAATATCAGGCCGGAGCACATCCCAAAAGGATTTGAAGAAAGCCACAGGTTAACCATCCGGACTTAGAGCTCGGTCGGGGCTGAGGTCTTTGATGGTGCTGAGAATATCGTCCTCTAAAAAAGGAAGTCCCAACCAGCCAGACCGTTCCGGGGGAAGGATAAGGGATATGTCGTCCAGGGTAGGTCTCACCCTAGACTGGGAGGAAAATAGGCGAGCAAGAATTGAACTGCAGCCTGTTCGATGAGCGAAGGTTGATCTAGGATAATGCTGTCCGCTCTTTGTTAAGTAAGCTATTTGTAAATGACATCCACAACTATTTTTTTAAACTAAATGGGATTTATATTTTTTTCTAAATGTGTTTTATGATGATAGATGTCCGCTTTTATTTTTTTATTGTTATTTCTCCTACAATATAAGTTCTTTACTCGATGAAGTTCCCAGTCTACATTTAGGGTTGACTATGAAGTACCTTTAATTTTTGAAAGGTCATGAATTTCTGTATGATTTGTAGATCTAGATTTCTGATCTTTTAAATATTCGTTTTGATAGTCGTAGGGAATGTGTTATCTGTTACCTTTTCTTGGAACCATTCACCTGGCTTCCTTTCCCTATATGCCACAACTGAATAATGTTACTGGATGTAAAAGACACTTGTTGAATGTTACTAGGTCTATTTTTTGGGTGACTTTGACAAAACTCAGAATCTTCCTTTCTGATGTTGATTTGACTGCTTCCTATTCTATCAAATGTATGTTTATCATATGTACCTTAGGCTTTGGCCTGGTGATAAACATGCCCAGGCTAAGGTTCGACCCTTAAGGTTTGTCCTGAGAAAACAAAGCAAGCTGACCTATCATTTTCTGTCTGATATGTTATGTGGTAATCCAGCCTCACGTGTTCCTATATCATGAAATTCATGAGTTTAGTCACTTCCTTTTGATTGCTTTGTTTTGTTTAATGTTCAGTAACATGCTGAAGTAAAGTTGCTCAGGAGGGCTCTGTTCAATTATTTTTTCTTGGTTTGGTTGGTACTACTAAGGCGTACAATTGTTATGATCCTAAACTAAAGGGGCCACCTGTTTGAGAATGTCCTACTCATTTCTTGTTCCTATACTTTTTTGTCGCCTGGCTAAGTGATGTACTACACTACCCAAATTTTGAGAAAACGAGCCATCCTGTTTTTAGCATTCTTAAATGTATTATGGGCTGAATATGACACCAATTTGTTTCTATTTCTACATTCTACTCAAAATGACTACTTATTTTGCTTGCTCAATCTCAAGTAATATCACGCTTTTTTGGTAAGAAAGTGTATGAAAGTTTCTGTTGTAGCAGTGAAAAGTATTGATTTCCTTTCTACTCATGCATAATTTATTTATTGATTTTTACTTCGTATTGTTTAGTGGAGATGACGGGAGAAGCAGAGGAGAACAACTTTTGCATATAATGAGGAGTGTTGATCAGTATGTTTCCTCTGCCGTGGACCATCAACGGGCTAGAGGATGCCTTGCAGTTTATGAACTGCTGGTTAAATTCCGTACCCTTTGTTCAAGTGGGTATTGTGTTCTTGGATGCTCTGGAAGCTGCATGCACTTGCATCAAATTACAGAGAGGATTGCCTCAAGAAACTCGTCTAGTTTAACATGTAAGTTTTGGCTAATCTCTCTTTGCATCACCAAAATAACAAGAAACTAATTTCTCTTCTGAATCCAGCAACATTCTTGTTGCCAACCCGAGACTCGTTGTACCTGGGAGAAAGGACCATTGTCTATCTTCCTCGCTGTGCAGATACTAGCTCCGAAGTTAGAAAGATTTCTGCCCAGGTTTGGATAATCTTGGTCTAGTAGTATAAACTGTGACTTTCTTCTGAACTGATGGTTTTTTTTTTTGAAGTCACGATTCTCATCTGTTATTTCAATTCTGTGTTGGTTTGTAAATACTTCAGTGGGAGTGCTCCTTTAATCTTGGTCGATTGCTTGATTCTTAGTTGATTTCTGCAGATTCTTGATCTATTTTTCACTATAGCTTTATCACTTCCTAGGCCGGTTGGGTCCCCTCTTAGTGAACACATAGAGCAGTCGTACAGTGCGTTGTCTGCACTTGGAGATGTCATTGCGATTCTCAAGAGTGTGAGTGTCATTCTAAAATGATATTTGAGCACAGTTTGTTTTTTTATCGTGAACAATAAAGACTAAAATTTGTGATGTCTATATTAATGGTAGGATGCATCGATTGACCCATCAGAGATCTTCAACAGAATTGTCTCCTCTGTTTGTGTTCTTCTAGCAAAAGAAGAGGTGAGATTCTTTTTCTTCTTGTCAGAGCCAGTTGTTTTTAATTCCTTTATTTAAAAATTATGTCTGAGCATGTCTTTTATTATTTTATATCCATAAACAGCTTGCTGTTATATTGCATGGATGCACGATCTCTATCTGCGACAAAGTCAAACTATCCGCAGAAGGCTCTGTTGGGGCTATAATGGAGTTCATTTTGAAAAGAGGCAATGAGCTAAATGAAAATGATGTTTCAAGGTGCATTCAGGGATTTGAATGTGTTTGCTTTTTCCTGGGATTCGAAAAGAAGCTTTTTGACAAGTCATCTGATTATAATGCAACTGACTTGTTCCATCGGTGTCAATGTTTACAGGACAACACAATCTTTAATTTCTGCTACAATATATGTTACAGATAAGCATTTGCGCCAAGAAGTCCTTGCTGCTGTATCCTTTCCGTTATTTTTCTTTTAAAAGATTTATAGGGGACCGTGACCCATATATGATATGCAGCTACCTCCGAAGCCCATAATGACAAGCAGGCAAATTCAGGGTTATTTTTATTTAATTTTATTTATTCTTTTGTGATCATTCTTGCCTTCCCTGT
Organism: Amborella trichopoda; assembly: GCF_000471905.2. The sequence goes on from NW_006498246.1 coordinate 764,134, forward strand.
CCTGTTTGAGAGAAAGAGTACAGAGAAGGGTGATATGGTCTTTAATAAAGTTTGATCTTTCCAGGTCACTACTAAAAATGATGGAATCGAGTTCAGCTGCATGTTATTTGCGAGTTCTCCTTAACTTTTCTCTTATGTTATGAAATGCTAAACAAATCATAAATAGTTTCTCACTATTTTTTGAGTAAAGTTCACTGTAAATAGTGTCTTGCTATTCATTCTGCTGGTAATGGTTTTAGACCAACCATGGACACAATCTTTGTTATATGAGTTGTTATTTCCTGAATTGTGAAAAGATATGTTGCCTGGCCGAGCAAACAAATCCAAAAGTTGTTTTTTTCGAGGTACTAATTGCAGCTGAGAGGGATATAGTTACAAAGGACATATCTTGGTTGCGAGGTGGCTGGCCAATGCAAGATGCCTTTTATGTGAGTACCATTTTCAAAATTTTGCATTTGATTTATTGGCTTTATATTGTTTTTCCTCTTACGAGGATTTTGATTTTCTAGGCTATGATTGATGATGATTTCTATTAGAAACTGGATATGGAGTGTATAGAATATGCATGTATAAAAATCATTGTTTGCCAACGTGAGCGAGATGCCTCAGACTTGCCCAAGTTGTCCGGGTGGGGGTATATATAATACTCTGAAGGGTATCCTAGAGACTTGCCTTTCTAATGAAAAACTTGGGCTGACATTGGTGGGGTTTCCATGGAATAGGCGGGTCCATACAGTAATCACCCAGGTATTTGATGCAGGAGAACTTGAAGAAACATAGAAAAATTGACAATTAGCACCTTGACATAAATAATTTTGGAGAAACCATGTGGCTCTCTCTCAAATAGGGCTCAACCCTTAGGCTTCTTTCACATGACAGAGTCTTTTCTTTTCTTTAAATAGGAATACGTGAATGACTCTCCAACCCATCCATGCCCTTATTTATAATGAAAACTTATTGTTTTGGACAATATTTGTCCATAAAATGATTAGAATGTTCTGTAAATAGTACTCATGAATAGTACTTGTGACTAGTTCCTATGAAACAAACAAAAAACATATAAAAACCCTAGAATCCCTAAAAAACTGAAAGCCTTTGAAATAAGCCCTAAAAGCATACTATGATATACATCATTTAAAGTTGAATAAAAATAAAGAATAGGAACAATTTTTCCCTCTATCATTCTCCCTTGGTAGGAGAAAACTCGTCCTCGAGTTTTGAAGTTTGCTAAGATGAATTCAGCAGCAAAAACACCTTCTTCAACCTTTTTTGTTGTTGGCTAAAATATTATTCGTGGTAAAGATAATTCATCGAGAAACGGATCTTGATATGTATATTGAGGAATTAGGGCCACAATTTACAAATCTGAACCGAACATGCTTCTACTGCACTAATCTGATTCCATTACCCTGAATTTCTTAAATGCTCTATCTCTTCAATATTAACGACATCTTCAATGGTCATGATTTGAGTCAGTCCTCCTATTGCCTTCTTTCCATATTCATCACCCTCTTTCAAAATATCTTCACCATCATCTTGATCCTTATCATAGATCAGATCTCCCAAGAAATCTCGTTGTTCATCTGAGTATACATCAAAGATTGGTGGTGAATCCCAATCTACAATTTGCTGAATTTCGATGCAATCGGTGTCAAAATAAAAAATTTCACTCTTCCAATCGAAAACCCTAGAGTAACGCACCCTATGTCTAGATCTCCGATCATTATTCTCATCACTCAACTCCACACGCGGAAAGTGAAAGTAAAAAGGCTTGTACTCGATATCCTCTTGGGCCGAAAGATCATCGTCTTACCCATGTTTAGGCTTGTGAACTACTGCACCAGCTGTTGTACTTGGCTTTCAAGTTCCTCAATTCTGTCTTCTATGGGATCACGGAGTGGATATACAGAAACCCCCTTCTACGGCCCCTGCTCGCTGCTATAGGTTCCTCGAAGTCACAAACCCTAAGCAAGTAATCTACAAAAATTGTTGAAATCAGCGAGAACTAGGTTGTTTTGGCAAAACTTTGGCCAAAATCCGCAAATCCTAAACCCCACTATAACTTGCCCTCTTTGTTGTTGACCTAGGGTACCAAAAAAATGGTGCTACAGTAACTCCGTACTTGCTACAATAACTTATGTGTAGATCGCGAGCTCTGATACTACTTGATGCAGAAGAACTTGAAGAAATATAGAAAAATCCACAATAAGCACCTTGACACAAGCAATTTGGAGACACTTTAAGGCTTTCTCCTACCTAGTGCTCAACCATTAGGTTTCTTTTACAAGACAGTCTTTTCTTTTCTTTTCTTTAAAGAGAAATGCGTGAATGACTCTCTAGTCCATCCATGTTGTTATTTATAATGGAAAATTATTGTTTTGGATAATATTTGTCCACATAATGATTAGAATGATCTATATATTCGAACTTATTGTAATGACAAAATTACCCCCATGAATAGTACTCACGAATAGTACTTGTGAATAGTTCCCATGAGATAAACAAAAAATATAAAAACCCTAGAATACCTAAAAAACTAAAAATCTTATAAATAAGCACTAAAAACAAACTATAATATACATCTTTTAAAGTTGAAAAAAAATAAAGAATAAGAACAAATTTTCCCTCCATCAGCATTGTAAGTGGAATATATAAGGGGGCGAAAATCCAACCCCCTTGTTCATTTTTCACCCTAGGGTGACCGAGTTGAGCCCAAAATTTGGCCATAGACTCCTTTTTGCATAACCTATCCACTGGATAGCTCAAATTTTGCTCAAATATCATGCATTTGAGATAAAGTATTTCAACTTAGGTTTTTCCTAGGCACGGTGGCAGCTTGAGGTACAGGCCGTGCACTTGATTTTGAAAATTTGCGATTTCTTCGTAATTGGTTGGCCTTGAGGAAATCTTTTCACTAAGCCTATTTTTTTGGTTCTTCATCAAGTCATGGGCTTGTTTCTCACATATACACACACACAACAACAAAAAAACAGTTCAGTTTTTTGATATTTCACTTTTAGATTTACTATTCAGTCCGAGCACTCAAAAACTGAGCCAAAGGGTGAGCCAGTGTCCATGTCCTTTGAGAGAGAGAGAGGTGGCAAGGTTCAGTGGAGAAGGCTGCTGTCTGTTTGTTTGCTCCCTGTAGTGGAGGTGTTAGACTAAATAAAGGGGCAAAATGCGTGACCAACATTTCCAGGTGATGTATCGAAAAAATATGGGCATTAGATAAGGTAAAATTCCTGGCCCCTATTGCTTGTGGGTCATAGCCTTGGACTGCTGTATAGACCCGCAATGTTGCATGGTCCAGTGTAAAAGATCAGCACTGACCTCCAATGCTATACTCTGACATGGTTAGTAATATGCAGTAGCTAGTTATGCAAATTACTAAAGTGGTTCGCTGAAATAGATAAATCTTTGTGATGAAAAGTAGACACATGTTAAGGTTTAAGCACATGTAATTATAGGCATGCTTGCATACCATTACATTATAGCATGCTACTTAAAATTAACTCAAACGGGACCACATTTTGTGCAACATTTGTAGTTGCATACATGTATAACATTGTTGTTCAACACTTAAAACATGATAACTGCAGAGACGTTCGGGCCATGTAGTGCACTAGATTTCACATGCAAATGCAATGGATGTGTGCAAAACATGACTAACATTTGCTAAAGTGTAGCTAGTGTGTAAATATTATGCCTTAAAAGTGTAAGCCTTGTTTACATAGCCATTCACAATCTCAGGCCATGAACTTTTGCACAAACATGATTATAACATGTTTGGAGTGATTTAGTAGACTAACTCGTTCAATGACCATTACTACTATACTTTAGTAAGTTTATGGAATGAGTTGCTTTCAATGCATTGATCATGTAGTACTTTCAATGCATTGATCATGTAGTATAGTCATTAGAAGTTGGGTACGTACCATTACACCCACTGTACACTAATCATAATATTGTTTCATTTAGATCGTGCATGCTCCATAGTGCATGACTTTTCTACATGGTAGAGCAATGCACTCTACTAATATTTCTACGTGATAGAGCAATGCACTCTACTAATATTTCTACGTGATAGGGCAATGCACTCTATTAAGATATGGGCATCATGCACCTTAGTGCTCCTTACTAGGACACATTGCATACACATTTATGACATGGATGAGATATGCACTTTATTGCATGTGTTATTCATGATGCTTTATTATGTATACGTTGCAAATAAAAAAATGATATTTTTTATTTTTTTATTTTTATATTTTTTCTAGGACTTAGAAAATATGTTATTTGGATTCTTAGTTTTCTTTACGGCTATTCTTGTCTTTTTTTAGTTATAGAGATTTAAGAGGTAGAATTGGAAGTTTAATTTTTTTTTTTTAAATAGATGGATATATATAGGGATTAGCATCGTTGGGTCGGTAAGGATATGTTAAGACTTGTTTTTAAGAGATAAGGGAGAGATAGAGTTTAGTTTGTTATTTTTATTTATTATTCTTTATAAATTTGTATTTAAAGGGGAGAGGTCCCTTCTTTGTAGAGATGCCAAGATGGTGATTGGAAAATAGAGAAAGTAATTTTCTCTTGTGAAAAGATCTTGGGGTGGACTCCCCTCCAAACCCTGAGAGGGTATAATCTCTCAAACCCTTTTTTATTCTTTTAATTTTTTTTAGTTTATTATTTTCGCCGTACATCAATTGGTTTCAGAGCAAAGAAGATCTATCTATCGCAATGCCATCGAAACCTAATCCTGGTACGGATGATCACATGGGACAAATTTTAGAAAATCTAAATGAAGTCGTGGAAGATGTTCGAAGCGATGTTTATGAATTGAATCAGCGGTTGCAACAGCTGGAGAATACTATTATTCAAGAAGAGGGTAATCACAACTATGAATAGTCGACACTAGATTTTTCCATAGAGATGAATCGAGACCCATAACTTACTAGGCGTGTCAATCTTGAATGTGACGATCACATTGTGATGTAAGAACCACGATCTAAGGAGCGTCCAGATGATTTTGATATTCAACTCTATCTTCCCGAGTTTTATGAGGTAACTTGAAAGAGAAATCACGATCGAGCTTGAGACCCCAGTGTTTTACTTCAAGATGACCACAAAGTATTTGATGAATTCGTTTATTGAAGAAAAAGTATCGAAGCGCATGATGGGACTACATCACCAATTATCTAGTTGGCCTCTGAAGGATGTGAACTCGAGGTCGAGTTTCTGCAACCCCAGAAGAATGATGCAAATAAAAAAGTGATATTCTTTAATTTTTTTATTTTTACATTTTCCTTGGACTTAAAGAATATGTTATTTGGATTTTTAGTTTTCTGTAGTGTTATTCTTGTCTTTTCTTAGTTGTAGAGATTTAAGGGGTAGAATTGAAATTTTTTTTTTTTTTAAAAAGATGGATATAGATAGGGATTAGCATGGTTGGATTGGTTAGGATGTGTTAGACTTGTTTTTGAGAGATAAGGGAGAGAGAGCATTTAGTTTGTTATTTTTGTTCATTATTCTTTATAAGTTTGTATTTAGAGGGAAGATGTCCCTTCTTTGTAGAGATGGTGATTGGAAAATAGAGACTTTGGTCTTATGCAAAGATCTTGGGGTGGACTCCTTTGCAGACCCCTGAAGAGGGTATAATCTCTCAAACCCTTATTTTATTTTTTTATTGTTTTTAGTTTATTATTTTTGCCCTACATCAGTATGGGGCATAGTTAAAAGTAAATTCTCCACCTTTCATTGACCTTGCCATCCTTCACCAAGACCCTTTGATCCTGTCTCTTGATGCATTTAACATGATCTACGTCTTGATACTTCTCTCTCTCATTTTTGCTAGTTTGAAGGCATCTCTTTCGCCTTCTCTTCTCTCAATTTAAAGCCTTATTGCCATATTCATCGTAATATTTGCTTGCACACTACAACATGGGGGGCATGACCGGATACCTTGGGGCATTTTTTTGAGGCACTGCCTTCTTTTTTTTTTGGGGCCCCTAGCCTTGGTAGGAATTGAGCCTAAGATGTAGTGTTGCATATTCTCAAGCGCTAACCAATTAATCCCGGACCTTATCATTAATAACTACTTTCACTTTTTTGATTAATTCATCTATGGAGGAGCATGTTTTTTTGTTTCACTAGTAGCAACATCGTTTTATGTTTTGTGGTGTTCTCCAAATAAACGGGTTGTGAAACGAGAAATAATTTTTTACTTGGCTAGTGTGGATCATGCTGTGGCCCAAAGCATACTTTGTCATTCTACTGAGCAGCTCATCCAAACAGGGCCTTATGGCACTCTTGGAAGTTACATATTAGATATCTCTTGGATGTTTTAGAAACTAGTGTTTTTGTTGGATGGGATTTCTTTTCTAACTCAGATTTATTATGCCTTTTACTCATTCTACATTCGTCCTGGTTTCCCTTAAACAGACATTTTCCCAGCATTCAGTACTTTCAGAATTATTTTTGGAGTACATAGTATCTGAACTCAACAACCATACACCAGACCAAGGAGGTGATTCTGAGAAAGGAGATTCTGTCAGGCACTTGGCTGAAGTCTGTAATGATGACGAGATTCCACAGGCTGCTATTCTTGCACTTACTGCTTTCTTCAGGTATGTGTATTTTAGGCTTGATTATAACTTATTGTATGCTTTGCATATTTTGTAATTCCCTTTAATATATTTTTATTTTTGGCATTTCAGAGGTGGTGGGAAAACTGGGAGAAGAACGGTGGAACAGAGTTATGCTGCCGTGCTTTGTGCACTAATTCTCCAATTAGGAAATTGTCATGGGTGGGCAGAAACTGGTCAACAACATTCACTTAGGTAAATCAATGAGAGTCATTTTGAAGATAAGTTTGCATATTTTATCTAATTACAAAGTCCAATAATTTTTCAGTGTTTTGGAACTCGGCTCAGGCCACTCAGCCCTAGCCTAAGCCAAGTTATCTGGCAAGTCCGAGTGGACTCACTCGAATAGTGTACAGGGACAAAAAGCCTTATATAAAAAAAATCGTTCAAAAGAAAAAAATAAAAATAAACTAATCCAAAAACAACATAAGAATCCAAATAAGCTGAACTAAAATATATAAGAATGGATTTAGAAAAATTTGATTTACAGTTGGAGATATTTCAGAACAATTTCAAAAAAAAAAAAACAAGAAAAAAAGAAAAATAGGGCATATGACAAGAAGAACTCGCCATTCATTGTCAAAACATCCAAACTACATATACAATACTTATGCATTCATTCCCCATAAAATATAATTTTTATAAATTTTTAATTAACCAAAATTTACCCGAGTACTTGGCTGAGTCTGAGTGGACTCTGTCCCCTTTGTAAACATTGATTTTTCATTCAGCCATATCTCTGTTTCCTTTGTCTCTTTTGTTTGATGGTTGTACTGATTTTTATGAGATAATTACTTTTATGAGTAATCTTTTGTGTCAAAATACCTCGTCCTTTTTTCCTATTCTCTTGTTTATTTAGTCCATCTTGTATGTCAAAACATGATAAAATTGTTTTATGTTTTATATTTGTAGGACTTTGTTGCCTGCTTTTTATTCCTTTTGTGAATGTGTTGGGGATCTTGAAATGGGGAAGGTACCATCCATATTGCTCTATTTTGTCACGTTATAAGTTTTTAAGTTATTTTCAAACAGTATCTGACTAGTTCAAATGCTTTAAGTTTAGATTTTGGCTAGGGATGGAGAACAGATTGAAAATGGAAGGTGGATCAACCTTATAGAAGACTTGGCAAGTTGTGTCGCCATGAAAAGACCTAAAGAGGTACTGATCTAGTCTATAACATAAGCTCACATTGACATATGGTAGTTATGATTGCAATCGCTAGTTGGAAGATACATTATAGGTGTTTCTCTGGATCTGTGCCTGCAGCTGTGAACGATAAGGGAAAGTTTTATTCAAATGATTGTGAGAAATAGCTTAAGAATTTTTTGATGACTTGTTTCATGTCTTTACTTTTTCTACAGTGAACATTCTTCTTTTTGTTGTTATGAGGGGGCTGGGTGTACTTACCCAAAAAAAAAAAGGACAGCCAAAATATGGGGGACTGGGTGTGACTGCATTATCAACTATTTTGGTGAGTTCTATTTTCAGGTTCATCCTATATGTAACATTTTGTCAAAGGCCTTGAATCGTAGCCAAAAGTTCCAGAGAGAAGCCGCTGCAGCAGCATTGTCACAGTTTGTTCGATATAGGTGATTTAAAACTATAGTACTCAATTTCATCGGTTTATGACTGCCTCTTTTTGCCTTTATGTTGTATGTTGACATATTGGGATTCCATTGTTGCCACACTAGGTGGCTGTTTCTTGGATGATAATTTGTGTTAAGACCAATGGAATTCCTTTCAGCTGTATCAGAAGCTTAATAGCAACCAAGTCCCTGATATATATACTCTATTAGGACACCACTAAAAATTTCCTAGTTGAATATAGGCTTAGCATTTTTCTGATTTGCAGTTACTCGGACAAAAAGTGTTACTCGAAGGAATTTTTTTAATATGAAATTTTGTGCTCCCCCCGAAAATCAGTAGATGATTATTTTGAGAAGGAGAGATTTAGATTTTGAGTGCTTTAACACTTGGATCTCACCCTCCAAAAATGGGATGGTCTCTATTCAATCTTGGGATTTTATTTTTTTTCAGGCACGTTTTAAAATTTATTTCTAGGTGATTTGCTCAGTTGAAGGGGGGGTACATCCCCAAATTTTGGGTCCCAAATATACTCCTAGATTAAATTTTACCTGAGGGAATAAATGGAATTCCTTTCAGCTGTAAATTTTGGGGTCCTAAAAATTACTGAGGTTAGGTTTTACCCAAGGGAGTAAACGGAAAATATGCTCCCACTGGAGCACTGAATCTTTTTACTTTTCTGATGCTCATGATGATATCTATAGTTTTGGCTCTAAATTTTTATTCACTCCAAATTGATAGAAGGCATAAAAAATTGTTGAAACCTAGATAAGGTGTCCGTATGAAATTTAGTGTATTTGTATGATATTGAGTTGATAGTGGGAGTATTTTACTCATTTTACTGATTTTAGAGTTCGTCAATAATGTAATGCTTTGTTTTGGAACTGCCCCTTGCATGTCATTGATTTATGACCATTGATCATGCAGTGATGGGTCTGGCTCTTTATTGGAGCATCTTGTAGAAGTTCTCTGTTTACATGTTGCAGATGAGTCAGCAACAGCAAGGCGTCTATGTTTGGTGGGGCTGGTGCAGGTCAAATTCCTTTGCATGCTGTATTCACCAAGGAACATTTTTTTGTATTTATTGCATTTATTACCAACCGAAGTTCTTTTTTGGGATATTCTTCATGTGCATTTGAAACTAGTAAATGGTAAAAGATTAAGATCTCTTTGCCATAATTGTCAAATGACTAAAGTCCTTGGTGTAATCCTGGAAACAAATGAAAGAAAGAGCAACTTATTTCTGAAGTCTCTGTTACTTGGTAATTTCCTACATGTAACTTTGGAGTAAACCGCCACATGTACTCTACTGCTTGTCACAAATCAGAGAGAAACATTCTGAAAATATTCAAAAAGTTATTTGGTTGTAATATGCCTTAAGATCTTGAACTTCATAGTAAGTGAGCACAATATTTTAGGCGCAAAATGCCGGACAGAAAATGTATCTTTCGATATTTATTGTTAAAAATTCTTTTTGTTTTGCTCATGACGCTTCTCTCCCCAATGTTTACTACTAATCTTGGTTGGAACTTTTAGGACGTGTTTGATAACAGGAAGTTAGGGGGAGGAAGAAGGAACTTCCCCATTACTGTACAAGTTCTGTGTTGATGCATGGAGCTTACACAGTAAAGAAGCTCCACCTAGAACTTCCTTACTCCCTTGTGCTTAAAAAAAAAAAGGTTCCATCTAAAATGATGGAACTTAAAATAGGAACTTGGTTCCTCAAAGCCTATTCTACCTCCCTCCTTATATTTATATTTAATATGTTAATGTATATTTGTATTTGTATTATATTATATTATTTTATATATATTGTATAATAGAAATAAATATCAATAAAATAATTTCTTATAATAATAAAAATATATATAAATAAAATAAATATAAAATACACTATATTATATATTATATATTATATTATGTTATATATAATATATTTATTTAAATTATTATTATACATTTGCATTATATTTAATATATTTTATTATATAATGTATTTTATACATATATATATATATATTATTTATGTAATATAATGTATTTTATTATATATTATATAATAAAATAAATATAAAAATATACTATATTATATATTCTATATATAATATATATTTATATAGGGCAGTGATTTCAAGCAACGGTTGTATCATGGTATAATGCAACAATCTTCAAAAACCATGTTAGGGCAATTTGTTTGATCTAAATTTTGAAATATACACTCTTTTCATTCTAATGAATAATTACAAAACAAAAAAAAAATGAAAACGAAACCTAGAAAGTATTTTTTTAGCCCAATTAACATAGGCCATCCATTTTGAAAAGATGTTTAGATCTAGGCCTTAGAAGGGTTTTTTCTTTTCCAATTTTTTTAGATGGTTTTATTACCATTAGATGAACAATATCAAAAAAGAAAAAATGATATTGAATTTGTAAAGGCTAAGATCTTGAAATTCACCAAATGAATGGTCTAGATTCGTTGTTTGAAGGGACTCATTTTGTCCATATCTAGGATTCAAATTGAACTTTTCTTTTGATGGGGATTGATTATTGAGTAGATGAAGAGCGTGTGTACTAAAAATTTTTGGGTACAACACAAATGAC
>NW_006498246.1:775811-848422 GCF_000471905.2 Amborella trichopoda
TATAGGTGAGTGAACACTGGACGTATAGGAAAGACGAGTACACTTACGGTAAGTACACCTCCAACGAACTACGATGAGTGTGATGGAAGAGTAGGCGACCACCACTGTCTCACTGTCTGTTACTATGGTGCGTCTCTCTCTCTCTCTCTCTCTCTCTCTCTCTCCATCACTTGTCCATCATTTCAATAAGTGGTGATAACCCAATAGGTTATGGTTTTCAAGAGTCCATTGAGTTCATGTATATTTTCTAGTGTCTGACATTTCTCTGTGGTGATAAACCGGTAGACTATGGTTTTCAATAGTCCATTGAGCTCGTAGTGAATTTTCTTGTTAGTAAATACGGGAATAAGCTGGCCTCCTGAGGTTTTTATTATCCAAATTAATATATGATAAGCCATTCCCTTTCTTGCAGGTTCTTCAGACCTTTCCAAGGGATGTTGTAGCTCCTAGTTTAATCAACCTCTCCATACGTTTGCGCAATCTCATAGTAATTGTCTTATTCTTTTTTTTTCTTAATATCTCCAGCTTTTTACAGTGTGCTTTTAAATTTTTTTATTTTTTTGGCTCAATGAAAATCAGTTCCATCCCAGACAATCACCTAGGTCCCTACCAGCTAGCTTGAGACTTAAGGATAGCTTAGTTGGCCGAGTAATATTTTCTATTGTGAAAACTTTTACATTGCTCACTTTTACTGGAAGTGGCATTATGTCAATAAAAAGTAAAATAGGGATTCTGGGTTTTATTCTTGTCTGCATATTCTCTTTATTTAGTACCAGGTCAATCTTCACCAAGCTAAATGCATCCCTTTTAGCTCTATTTGAAAATTAATTTGTACATCTGGATTTGGTTTTCATGTGATATAGCCAATTAATATTATTAACTGCAGATCTCCATGAATGGAAAAGTGCGAGCTTCTTCCTTTGCAGCTTTTGGAGCTCTAAGCAAGTATGGTACTGGTGCATTGCATGAAGCCTTTCTGGAGCAGGTTCTGTCCGTCTCCTTTTTTCCTCAATGTTTGGCATTGCTATCTCTTAGCATTATTTCACATAATTGATATTCTTGTGCCGAGCATCAGCTTGTTTACATTAAGATTGTGACCAGCTTCGTCAAATGTTTAAACATGCTGGTAAAACTTGTATTCATCTAGGTGCATTCTACATTGCCACGTATGATACTCCATCTACAAGATGATGAGGCTAGTGTCCGGCAAGCATGCAAGGTAACACGCCTTCATGTCTCAGAACCTTTTCAGTATTTGGACCATGAATTTCAATCGCTTTGTGATGTTAGTATATTTTGAGAAAGTATTACCTCTTTTATTATGATTCTCTCTCTCTCTCTCTCTCTCTCTTGGATATATGTGTGCTTGTGTGGCCCTTGTTGAAAGTGAGCCCACTGGTATTGTGTCAAAAAAAAAAAGTGAGCCTGCTACTATTTTTGGTTTTGATAGAGTGCTCTTCAACAAATTTTGCCCTTGCTGGATGTGGAGGATATATCATCTCTCATCAATACTAATTGCTTCAATTCAGACCATAGGTATCAAGCAAAGCTGGAACACTGTTTTACTTGCAAGATTTAATTCTGGAATTGGTTTTCCTTTTCGTTGTTAACACTTATTTTTTGCTAGGAGCGATTATGAAAATTTTGTAAGGGATATTGCAAGACACATCTGCCAGAATTTAGCTGCCAGGGTTGATACATACATGGCATCAGCAATCCAGGTTTGCAATCTTAGGGAGGTTCATCATCTGATTTTTGTAGACTGCCTTCATCTGTATAGGGAACCGAGACTTGTGACCAAGTTAATCTTTAATTATCAAATTATTAATTTTTCTGAAAAAATGCAAGGTCTAGAGCCTTTAGGGTAAAGGAAAGAGCTAGAACATGCAATTATATTTTGGACCCATCTTTAGAAAATAATTAAACAATTCACTGAGCCTAAAACAAATTCATAGGTCAGATTTTCTTCTGCTTCCATGAGCTTGCATGAAATGGGTGGGCCCAATTTAAGTTTGGCCTGGTGATATAACCAAATTTCTTCAATTGTAGATTTTCACCCGTGGTATGGACTGCTATGATGCTCCACATTAGCTTGGCTCATACAAAATTAAAATCAAAGAGAATAATTGCTTCAGGGAAAGAGCTAAGGAAAAGAAGAGAAAAAGTCCAGAGAAGCCTTAACCTGAAAATTCCGTCTCTTTTTGCAGGCTTTTGATGCACCCTGGCCAGTCATCCAGGCAAATGCATTGTATTTTGTTGGAAGCATGCTATCTCACTTGGGAGAGCAACGCTCTTTGGCTCCCTATGTAACACAGGTCTCTCTCTCTCTCTCTCTCTCTCTCTCTCTCTACCTATCTATCTATCTACAATTACCTTATCAATCTTGACATCGATAACTTCCATCACCTTATCACAATCCTGACATCAATCACTTCTGATCTTTTTTATTCTGATATCAACAGTAGTTTTTCCTGCCTACTGTTAGCAGGTCTTTGGGTTGCTAATAGGAAAGATGAGTCGGTCATCAGATGCTATTGTTCGAGCCAATTGCTCTCCAGCCCTGAGCATGCTATTGAAAGCCACCCATGCACTCACATGGAGCGTTTAACAGTTTGCTTTCTTCAGAGCATGAGGCTGCTGCGGATATTGTAAATCATGTGTACAATCATATAACCTTGCAGCCAATATTGTATATGTGTATGTAACATGTACTTTTGTATCATAGATGTTTTCTGTTTATGTAAGTTTTGAGCCAATGCTTATTAATTTTTTACTTTTGAACTATAGATGTTTTCTATTTTTTTTTTTATGAAGTTGACAGTTTATTAAAGAGAATGAAAGAGAATGAAGTGATAAGAGAGGACACACGGGTTTGTCTTCTCGGAGGGGAATTAGGAACACCTCAGGTGTAGTACAAAGAGTACTCTATAAAGAGAAGAGTACTCTAGAAAGAGACTAAACCCAGGCTTAACATGACGGCTTGGGGTCGTTCTACGAGGACTTTGTACTCAAAAGTGCCAAGCAAGGTATTACATTAAAAGTGCTAGCAATGTGGCGTGAAGAAAAACATTTAGGAAAGTCTTCCAGACTTAGGTAGTAGCGTCGGCTTACAGGTTGGCTCCCTCCTTAGCTAGACGGTCTGCCAGTGCGTTTGATTCCCGCCAGATATGTGTCTATGAGACAGGAATATCCTTGCAGAGGTGAGAAATCTCGTCAAAAATCGTAGAGAGGGACCAAGGGCGATACATGATCTGTTGCCCAAGAGATTATATTGCGTGCATCCCCTACCACCAGGAGTGGTTGACCCCATGTAGGATCAAAGAGTTTGATGCCAGTTGTAAATTGGCATGACCTATGTGACTTGAGAATTGTGCCAAAGGTGTTTCCTTGGTAGTCTCTAAACGCCGCTTACCCCAGAGGGGTCAGGATTATCGAATGAGCAATCATCAAAGTTGAATTTAATTGCACCCGGCGAAAGGGGGGACCAGTCCCCATGGCATGGGGATTGAGTGTTCTGAAGTAGAAGTAATTGTTGCCAGTTGGCTAGGAAGGTGGAAGAAGGAAGGAGCTTGAAAGCCTTATGATTGGTGGCTCTGAAAGACACGAGAGTGGATTTTATGGAACAGGGTTGGATTATCGTTATGGACCCCTCTAAAGATTTTTGAGTTCCTTTCTTTCCATAGAGTCCAAATCGTGGCCTCTGTCGCTGCCTTCCATAGGAGCCTCCCACATTTGGGCCACAGAAGGCTGTCTGCTAAGTTAAAAAGTCTTGGGAATGAAGCCGGTATGGCCCAGGTCAGGCCGAAAAGGTTGAGGAGTTTGGTCCACTGGTAAAGAGCAATATCACAGTGAATAAACATGTGGGAGTGGGTCTAGTCTTCGTTATAATAGAGAACACAACGATTCGGTAAAGCTGACTAGAGGAAGTTCTTCATGAGTTGTACCAGCCTATTGGCTACTACTGGCGGCATATGGAATAGGGACATGAGATAAATAAGGGTATTGGAGAGTGTGGCTTTGATCATAGTAGTGCGACCTGCGAAGGAACGGAACCGTCCCTTCCAACAGGCAAGCCGGCGGTCCACTCTATCAATGACGGTTGACCATTGTGCTTTTTTAGGTTTCCCAAATCCCAGGAGAATCCCTAGGTAGTTAGTTGGGAGCTCTTCCACTTTGCACGTCCAACTTGGGAGTAAGGATCTGGTCTCCGCAAAGGTGAGGGCAACCCCTATCATTGTAGACTTTGACATGTTGACCTTAAAGCATGTGGCAAACTCAAAGCACCTAAGGAACATATGGAGGCATTCGATTTCTTGAGGATTGGCATCAATGAACACTAGAGTGTCATTGGCGTATTGTAGATGGGAAACCGAGGGGCCTCTAGCACAACTTGTGAAGCCATTCAATAGGCACACCTGGAAAAACCTAGAAAGTGATTGGTTAAGACTTCAGCAGCTAAAGCGAAGAGGAAGGGGAAAATGGGATCTCTTTGGAAGAGACCCCTAGAAGAGGGGAAGAGTCCCTTAGAAGTCCCGTTGATGAGGATGGAGAAGTAGGGATTTGAGTAGCAACCCCTCGTCCATTTCCTCCATCGATCCTTGAAACCCATTCTACCCATAGTCTCGTCTAAAAGTGAATAGTCGATATGGACGTAGGCCTTTTCCCAATCAATTTTGAATATAAGTCTTGATTTTTTTTGAAAGTGTCATGAATGGAGGCACTCGTGAGTGACTAGGACCGTGTCGAGGATTTGTCTACCCTTTATGAAGGTACTTTATGAAAGAGAAATTACAAAGGGTAGCACTTCTTTAGGACGAGTCGCCAACACTTTTGACAGCATCTTGTATGAGGAGTTGACCAAACTGATCAGTCTAAAGCCTTTTAATTCATCTGCTCCTTCCATCTTGGGGACTAAGGCAATGAAGGTGGCATTCATTGCTTTATGAATGATTTCCCTATGGTAGAATCTTCGAAGAATTTGAGGAAGTCAACCCTTAAAAGTCTCCCATAAAATTTTGAAGGGAGCCAACGGAACACTGTCTGGTCTTGGCACTTTGTCTTTGCCGAGGTCCGTGATTTCTTTCACTAGTTCCTCTTTTGAGAATGGGCGTTCCAACCAAATATGATCAGTCCTGGGGGGAGCAAGTGGAAATGTAGATCACCCATTCTCGGTCTTGTATGAGGGGTTTACCAAACTGATCGGTCTAAAGGTCTTTAATTCATTTGCTCCTTCCATCTTGGGGACTAAGGCAATGAAGGTGGCATTCATTGCTTTATGAATGATTTCTTTATGGTAGAACTCTTCGAAGAATTTGAGGAAGTCAGACCTAAAAGTCTCCCAAAAAATCTTGAAGGGAGCCAACGGAACACTATCTGGTCCTGGTACTTTGTCTTTGCCGAGATCCGTGATTTCTTTTACTAGTTCCTCTTCTGAGAATGGGCGTTCCAACCAAATATGACCAGTCTTGGGGGGAGCAAGTGGAAATGTAGATCACCCATTCTCGGTCTTGAATCACTAGGAGCCAAGTAGAGATGTAAGTTTGAGCAAATGCTTCTTAATTTTCCGAATGGCTCTCTCTGTCTCTAAACTTTTGGCAACACCAGAAATCGTCCTCGTATCTTGCAAAATCTTTGGCAAAATCACCTTCATATTGAGCTACAAACGGCGAAAGCTCATGTTGTATAAATATTTTTCCTAGAACTTCTGTCTTTTAGCCATTTGATCTGAATGGACAACAAAGATGACTACAATCATAATGTCATACTTCTACATTGTTTTTATTTTTTTATTCTATGGATTTTTTTGGCACCAAATTTGGGGTTGCACTTCTTTTTTAAACTCTCACCTACAAAAATATAAAAAAAAATATTCTTGATAAAATAAAATGAACAAAGTACTCCACAATTACTTTTTTGTATTTTTTTGGTGCACTTTATTGAGATGATGATCCGTACTTTTCCTATTTATATAATTTATGAAAAAAAGTTGAACATAAAATATGTCAGATCTATATCAAATGGTTTGTAGCTCACTTGTAACATTTTGAGATAAGTAACCTCGGCTGCCATTTAAACTGGACAGCTGGATGGATGGTGGAAGTATAGAAAGTTTTCCCATTGAATAATGGTTAGTGGCTAAGCATATTTCCATAATTGTCGGCCTCTCAAGTTCAGCCAAAGCCTACACATCCAAATCCGGCTCATGAAAACTATTAAGGTCATACCCCATAAACTGGAACTCCAGCAGAGCCATTTTTCCCTGGCTTAAAACCAAAACAGATGAAACATGCTAAAACTGTTGCAATCTGTCCCTTGTTGGACTTTATTCAGTGATGGCACCAAATTGAGCACGCTTGAGTCCATCCAAAACACCACCTTCTGAGCATATCCCGCTTCAACAAAATACATCTCTTGGACAAGCATAGACCAAATTCGTCGAGTGCTCTGGCATTTTCATTTCGGGTTGGTATGGCATCCAAATGGTGTGGTTCAGATCAAACCAGTCTAATCCAAGTGCCAAATTTAAATTTATTTTTTTTATTTTCAATTTTTTTTGAAAAAAACGACATTAAAATGAAATAGTAGAATTGAATAAAAATAGTAAAAAGTATTTTCAATAAAAATATAAAAACAGTTTATGTAGAGCCGTTGCTCTAAACAATCAAATCAGAGCCCACCTCAAATATTTCATTAAAAGGTCTCGTTGTGATGCCCCAAATATCATTAAATTGATCATCTCAACATCAAGATGCATGGGCATGGGACAAAAAGAAATGGAATTCAAGTTTTGGAAATAGTACATCTTGTAATGTATTTTTGGACCATCAATTTTCAAGATTTTCAAGTTTTCATATATATGCTCAATCTACACTTTTTTAATGGAAAATATCTTCATATTTTCTATTTTTAAGTTTCATTTCACAATAGACTCAAGATTTTTAAAAATATCTTGAGATATAAAAATTGTAGATTTTATTTCTCCTAACCCCTTAAACTACTTTAACACTATTTTTTTAAGCCAAACAAATCTAAAAGGATCTGCCTTTTCCAAAAGCTATCCTCCCAAACTTCTCTCTCCCCATACTTTATCTCTCTCCATCTTTTCCATCTTTAACTCTTCACTCTCTCTCCTGTTCTCTCTCTCCTCCTGCTCTCTCTCTTCACGTTTAAAGTGGTTAGGGCGTTGGAAAATAACTTTTTTAAACCTTGGATTTGTTAAGAAATGAAATCTAAAAATATAAGATATGGAGATATTTTTCTTATTTTTAAAGTTTTACATTTGATAATCAAATATAAAAATATATTTTAAGGCTATCACAAAGATTTCAACTATTAAAACCACATTCTCAACACTATTTGAAGGTGCGCTTTACTTTGGCTCTATGCAAACTACACCCTAAAAATAATGATCAAAATAAATTTAGGGATATTTTGATTATTTTTCTATTTAAAATATATTCTAATCATTTTTATTTAGTTCTTTTTATAAAATATATATATACACTCCAAAATTCAGATAAATATCTAATTAAATAAAAAATAAAAAATGAGACTAATTTTTAGCCGTTGAATATGGCCTTGCGAAAGTGTGCTTGTGAAGCCCTCGACAGGATACTTCTCCTTGTCTCTCAAAAACTCAGTTTTGAAAGAAACAGAGCTATTCTGAAATCATTCAGTTCTCTCAGGGTACTAAGATACCATCCGGTTCTTCTATGGACATTTACGTTATAAATTGAAATCATTGCGAAAAATATGTTTCACTTGAAACTGAAACCATTATAAAACCATCCAGTTCTTCAAGGGCCAGTTATGTTTGAAACCAAAAGAATAACAAAAATATGTTTCACGTGAATCCAAATTTATCTTTTTGACTAGAGCCAAGACAGTTCGTTCTTATTACTATGATACTTCACAGCATATAAAAGAAATATGTACATAATTTGAGTTCCTATTTTCTAAATTACACGCTGTACATTACACAGAATTTCATTCCAAAAATTTCAACTACTCTGTAGAATAGATCAACTGCCCTCTCACTCCCTGAGGCAATTTCTTTACTGACAACATTAATCTATTTCAGAATGCACATAATCAACGAATACAAAATTCTTCTCGAGCTGGTTTAAGAGTTACGTAGCAGCAGTGCTCAAAATAGAAAGCGTGGCGAGGACGATCCTCAGGCCCGTTTCAGATGGGTCACCGGCAGTTGCACCAAATATCACAGTTGCACCCACCAACACTTTCTACAGGGTTTGGAAATCATTGTAGGCTCCCTTGGATGAAGAGCACTTCGGCGTATGCTGTTCATATCTATCCAACATCTACAACAGAAGAAAACAAAAGATCGTAAACAGACTCAATATATGCCTCATGATCTTATTAGTCTCTTATGCAGGAAGGGCATATTAACCCTTTGTGCAAACCAAATATGCAAGATATCATGTAATCCACATAACATAAGATCGGGATGCGATCATCATTTGCACATAAAAACACCAAATGGAAAATCATACTACAAAGAATGGACCATACACAACCATGGCCACCGGGGCCATGATCATTTGACAATATGAAGGATGACAATGAAGCAATAAACTCCAGTGAGTCCAAATTTACAACACCGTCAATCATCACATTGAAAGATCACTATACAACATATACCCCACAAGAAAAGAAAAAAAAAAGGACATTTATTAGTAGAATTGAAATATGCTATGAATAGTATATCATACTCAATCATCACATTTGCAAATACATAGATGATACCCTTATTTTCTAGGATGGGAATGTGATGCAAATTAACTATTTACAACTGTTTCTGAGATGTTAGTAAATGTCTTAAAAGAAGAGCTGGCTGTTCTTGCTAAATGCATGGTTGTGGTATAGACAAGATGCCAAACTATCTTGGACTGCCAAGCATTGAAAACAAACAAAAACAAGTTAGGGAGAGATGTTGGAGAGACTTGAGGAAAAAATCAGCATCTTCGAAAAGAAGATCCTATTAATGGGGAAGAATCGCCCTACTCAAATCAACCATTTCCAAATTACCGATATACTACATGTCATCATTTTCGATCCCATCCTCATTGCGAAAGAAAACAAAGACTTTATGAGAAATTTCCTTTGGGATGAATCGGTACCCCTAAATGTAAAAGATGCCTAGGGATAAACCAAATAAACAAAAGGCCCTACTGAATAAATGGCATTGAAGATTTTGAAATCAAAATGAACATTATAGAGGCAAGATGTTGCCAGAAAGTATGCCATGATGATTTAAGAAGGATGGTGGAGCCCTCATGGAAGTCATCCCAACAAACGATGACTAGGGATGTTGGGACGTGATGCAAATATCACCCCAATGGTATTTCTCTTTTGTTAAAGGGCATTTTGGTCATAGAAAATAGGTCCTTTGTAAGGTCTATAAAAGACATTTTTAGGGAGAGAAAACATAAGGAAAGAAGATAAAAGAAAAGAAAGGTGTAGAAAAACTTTGAGAGGTAGATATTGGGGGTTTCTTGTGTAATCGAGAAAGTCTCGGTTACAAACAAGTGGTATCAGAGCTCAAGGTAGTGGTGTAGTATTTTTGGAAAAATGGCATCTCACAAGTTTGGGGTTGAGAAGTTTTATGAAAGATAATCTTGAAATTTGGAAATTAAAATTGCAAGATGTATTGGTACATCAAGGGCAACACAAGGCACTACTTGAAAAAGATAAGAAATCGATAAATATGACCGATGATAATTGGGAAGAACTTGATATAAAGGCACGAACCACTATTCGCTTGTATTTAGCGAATGAAGTGTTGTTTAATATTGTTGGGGAAAAGACAGCAAAAGATTTGTGGGATAAATTGGAAAGTTTGTATCAAACAAAATCTTTCACAAACCGAATTTTCTCAAAAGGAAAATTGTATTCTTTGAGAATGAAAGAGGGTGCAAAGGTGTCAGAACACTTGAATAAATTCAATACTAAATGAGACAACTTTCATTTAGAAAGTAGCACTTACTAATGGTCCGAAGTGGATCAAACAACATGATTCTCCGAGGGTAAATTTCTGCTCTGTGTAGCAGAAATTGCAGTATGACACCCCTCTAGTAAAACGACCATAACTTTCCACAGATGGGGAATTTTCCTATAAGCTCAAAAATACATTTAAATTGGACTCGATTCCTCAAAAGTACAAAGTGGTCTTAACTCAATCTCATAAGTTTTGATTGATCAAAATCGCCACAGAAAAAGGTATAAAGTTCCTGGAAATGTATTTCTGAGATTTGCCATACTTTAATAAATACTCAATAACTTCCAAAATATATACAATATGGACATGAGACCTTTTCCATATGAAAGTACACTCAATAACACCAAATACCACCAAATATCATTCTCTTATGTAAAGTACTAAATTCCCTACCATTCTCTAACAAACAGACAACAGTTCTAGAAAATATTCAGTCACAGTTCTCAAGCCAATAACTCTAATTCTCAAAATCAAAGCATATGCAACATAGCAATCTTGATCAAGTGTTGATGCAATTTCAAAATCACATTATACGCTATATCTCATTATACGCTATATCTCATTATGCAATTTCAAAACTCAAGCGTTTAAATGCATTAATATCTCAATACAAAACCATAATACATATACTCCAACCTACAAACATGGTTTATACACATGTGAATAATAAAAAATCAACCCTAATAGGTCCCTTAAGAATCCCTTACTCAAAAATACAATTAAACTCAATACAATATTCAAATATTCACAATGTAAATCTCTACGATATATTACATGACTTGCACTCGAAAATCCTCAATATATCAAAATTATATGATAATTCTATCTTCGTTCTTCATCATCATCATATATCACAATGTCTCATACGCATCATATAATTGATTATAATAATCTAATGAGATTTCAATTCGCATAAACAATAATGCATAGTATTAAAGCTCATAGAGCACGATTAAAGAACAATCTCAATATTCGCACAACATACTCAATTTAACCAATCATTAATCATTGAATAACTTGTAAATACATCAAATTAACATGTACACATACATGGGGAAGCCATGGTTCGAACCCCTTGTGCCCGGTCCATGAAAGAGCCTTTTGAAGACTTAATTTTGTCTCATTGTCTAAGGCACGGGTAATAATAATAAGTCAAGGGGATCAATCCAATGGGAAGCAAATGATCACTTTTATTTCACTTAATGGGGATCAAATCATAAGAGATACATGTATAAAAATAGCCCTTCAATGTTTGAGAGAGATACTACACAAAATAAGGGAGTTATGGTTAAACTACACCATGTGGTCTATAAAGGACCACACGAAGTTTTTAATATTCAAAAAAGATCTCAAGGGACTATTTCATACACTCAAATATGATGAAATAAACCTCTCATCTGTTATATATTCTCAATAAAAATTTCAGAAAAATAAGATCAAGAAAATCAAGGTCAAACTACTAAAGATCATGGAGTAAGCAAGCTAGTCTAATCATACCATATGTATGGACTACGCTATGCTTTGGTACTCTTCAAATATCAAGTTTTCAAGACAAAAAATGAAGAAAGGTACTATACATTAAGAATTACAGCAAGCTTTGATAATGAAAATGAGGTAAGAATTGAAATATAAGAAGAAAAATCAATACCATGACAAAGCAATAGTATGGGCTTGATCACATACATGAGAGACTACTCCATAGAAGGGTTTCAAATGAAAGCTCAAGGAAGAAGATAGTCTCATGGGTGGCCACATTTTTGCCAAGATGGCTCTCTCTCTCTCTCTGAAGTGAATACTCAAGTTAGGGTTTTGAATTGATCATATAAGTTACTTTTATACTTAAATCATAAAGGTGGATTTAATCTTGATCCTTGATGCCTTAGATTAATGGCACATGAGAAGTTTTTATCCAAGCCACTCATCCATATCTTATTACCAAGATCAATGGATGGGTTTTTGACACCCTTCACTCCTTAAAACCTAAGTTTATAGTCATTTTACCTTAAAGCCCTAAGCTCCATATATTATTTTCTTTTAAGTCCAAATTCATGTTTACATCTATGCCCATGGTTTTTAAATAATTTGTGAGAGTCAATAAAAGACAAGGACATGGACATAAAGGTAATATGGGAGATCTACACATGTGAATAAAATATCTTATATCATCACTAATAAGATTTCAATAACACTAAAGTTTCACATGGATCAGGCCCATAAGGTAGTAACACATAAGATATATCCACATGCCAAAAAATCATATGTGGATAATAATATAAACCAATTAATTCTCAAATGCCCATGACTTCACACATGAGCAAAAAACACGTGACTTAAATCAAACTTAAGTCATAATAATATAAAACACTTTAAATTACAAGATAACATGTTATAACATAACACCAACAAAAGAACTAATGACAAATAGGTCCCAACATAGATGTGACATCAGCATGATGTCATCCACAAGTGGGGAGGTGGAGGTGCCACGTGGCATCCCTATGGCCACTTAGGATCCATGTGGCATTCCCAAAGGATGTCCTTGTTTGGTATTTATGTCAAACAAATTTGAAAATCACATTTTTTATTATTTAAAAATTCTGAATAATTTTCCAAAAATCCCGAAAATTCTCTAAATGATTTTTCAACATTATTACACATTTTCTCATCAATATAAAACCTTTTCTCATCAATTTTAGATTAATTTGGGCCAAAGATAAATGAGATCTCTAGAATTAAAAACTAGTCACAGTCTTTCATTAGGCTAAGCCAAATGACGTTCCTCCAGTGTCTCAAGCCGACCCAACGAAGCTATGTTCCACAGTCTATGGCAGGGACTCATGATTGGTCACATCAAAGTCGTTGAGCCAGAGCTTCCCGTCACGGTGTTCAATGGATTACTGGTGTACTCATGTGGGACATGTTCCTACTCAAATACAGGAGTCCTCTCAAAGCACATGTGTACTAAAGAAGAGTGGCTCCCCTTACGACTGTGGGCTCACATGCTATGGAACGATCTCGTATTAGGATACAGGCTCATGTCCCATGAGCCAACCATTCGATACAATGCGAATACTCTTTTAAATACTCGGGTTCTATTATTTTCGATTGGATTCTCTAAGCCCTGGCTTATCACATCAACTATGAGGCATTATAATCAATATATTTCTGACTAGGAGATGACCCTCACACCTCAATGCCTTAAATACTCGGGGTATATGAATTTGGACCCCAGTGTGCCAAGCACCAAGATTCAGTCTCTCTCTAACTCCAATTGAGCGCAAGACTCTTGGCTTTAAGGTCTTGAAAGGCCACATAGCAAACAATTAAATTAGACATGGAGAGAGGTAAATGAGGAAGGCAAGGGAAGGCTTCACTAAATCTTCCTCAATTATTATTTTCTTGTCATGAACATTGGTTGGATGTGTAGAGTCCGAAGAATAAGGAATCACTTTTCCACATGGAATTATACTTGTATAACAATTTTCACAAAATCAATAAGAAACACTTAACTTAAGCAAAGCAAATATCAATCATTCGCATGAATTTAGTTATTCTCTTATAATGGAAGGAAAACTTAATCATTCTCATGAATTTAGTTATTGTCCTACAATGGAATGAATGACTAACTTAACCAGCACTATCTTCATAATTCCTAACATGTATGCTCAATATAATAAAAGACTACCACACACAAAAAAACAAAAACAAATAAACAAACAAACGGGGATTTGGGGGAAGGGAAAGTGGTCTATGAACATTGGACTATCGAAAACCACTGCCCATTAGAGTTATGACTGTTCAATGATATGATGGAAGGCGGTGGAGAGAGAGTGCGAAGCTCTGGTGCATCCCACTCTGGATGACTGTCCAGCATTACATTGAACGATCTATATCCCAATGAATTATGATTTTTATTGTGCATTGGACAATGATACATGTTACCATACATATTATCTAATTACTCCACATACAAAATTGACATGTACCTTACGCTTGGATAGGGTTATGGATGGGAGAGGTTGTAGGGTAGCTGAACTGAACCAGTCAGGTTGGCTGTTACCATAACGCCTCAACCAATTACGAAATGCCAAAACAAAACGATCTGCTCTTGTGGGTGTGAAGGTGATCTTTGTGTATTGCTGATTAACATCAGCAGAAGACTCCCAATGATTTGGAGAGGAATGTCTGCTCCTGACCTTGAAGGACAATCATGTCACCATCGTAAACTTTGTTTGAGGTCCATTGCTCATGCCATCTACGAACCAGCTGCATAGGAAGGACAATATTATTACCATCTGAACTCAATGTAAAGGAAGAATTTACTGGGATAAGGATTCATAGGGGAAGCTTTAGTAAGCCTCTTATTATTGAAGACAATTTTCTTAAAGACGTCAGATTTTGTAGGTAGGATCCTAGTTCCTGGTATATTTAAGGTAACCAGAGATCTGCTGCTAGAGGTTAGTGTGAGCAGATCAAGAGTGTTCTATAGGAATCTAATATAAAATTGACTGAACTATCCACTTTCATGAGATTCATGTGCCCTACAAGAAGGTTTTGATGTCAATAAATCTTAGTTTTGGGCATCGAATAATAAAAAAGCTGCATAAATGCCTATCTTTGGGTATTCTTCTAAATCTTTAAAAATAAGAAAAAACCATATTAAGTAATGAATGTTATGCGTTAACAAACCATATTAAGTAATGAATGTTATGCATTAACAAACTATATCAAAAGAATTAGCTTCCAAATTTGCTGATATCTAACAAATACAAAAGCCATGTAATGAAAGGAATGAGTTTTTTATTAGTTTCTGTTTTATTTTTTTTTTTTCTTTGGGCAGGTCATGACCAGTTTGAGTTGATAAAGTCTATGTAAAAATCAGCATAAGAATGAAAATGAAAATATGCTATGTAGTGAATGGTGAATCGATAAAGTACATTAAAAAAGTGTATGCATTTCAAGTTTTATAGCTAACTTCAAACCGCATTCAGTTTTGTTTTCCTCACCTGCCACCAAGATGGCCCAGGCATTGGGAAGCCGAAGAAATTGCGAGCACTGCACACAATTGAACGAGTCTTCCCAGGAGCCATGGGTATGTTAAAGGAGGATATCCATATCTTCCATTTTTGGGTGCCGAGAAGAGGGAGAGACGTGTCTATCTCTATCCTAGCAACTAGGAAAACATCAAATTAACAATAAATGTCCATGCCATTATTTTCATCAGAAAAATAGACTGTGTAACCAATTTCATCAACAGTAAGGAAATGGATGCATTTCAGCATTTCATGAACTGCACTTGAGTCAAACTGCAACAACAGATATATTCACATTATAAGGAAAGAATACATTGCAACCAATGGTACCATTTTCAAGTGACAATGTGGCGAAGTCGTAATATACCTATTTCTAACGTCCTTTCCCTACTTACATCTCTTCTTTTCTGTTCCTTCTTTGGAGCTTTTCATAAAACTAAAACCATATGTTAAATAAAATGTAATTATATTATGATTCATTTAAGATAAAATAAGAGGATCCAATTATAACAGCTCTGAGAATTTTATTTGTGTATTGAACACATGATGCTAAGGTTCTGTACTTTCTTGAGAATTTTCCGAAAGGATAACCTCTTTAGTTTTGAGCAATCAATCAGTGTTGCCGTCTTTTATTTGGAATTAAGTTTCTTTGGGTAGACAATGAAAGAGTCAAGACCAAGAAGAGTACTGGTGGGGACTGGCAAAGGAGCGGATGTCGATGGAGCCGGTGAGAAGGAAGATGGAGAGTAATACCACCTAGACAGCAACCCATGGCCTGCACCTCACCTAAGGGCAGAAATGCCCCTCATGAGGGCATTTTTTTAATACTAAAGGGGCAAAATTATGGGTTTTAGGTTCATTTGAAACCTAAAACCCATTAGATCCTTTTAGAAAGAGAAAAAACCCCATAATTTTTTTCTTTCTACTGGGCCACCCAGGTTCTGGGTGGCCTGGACCCCCTCGGCTACCTAGCACTTTTTAAAACATTGATCGCATAGTATAAATCCATTACCTTAGGTACAAGGAGATCACAATTACCTATAGCCATTAGATGTGAAATCTAACTCTTGATTGTGACTTGAAGTTCAAAAAATTTTCTATTGGACTTTGGGCCTGGTCAATGAGCCAAGCCTGGCTATTTGATTTCACGTCCAGCAACTAAGGTTGATTTGAATCCTTGTATTAAAGGTGATGGAATTATGGTATACTTTTCCCTTTCCTCGTTTTTTATTTTTGGCTCATTCAACTATAGGAATCAAACTTGGAATGTACTGTTACAGTACTCAACAACTAATTAATCGGGCCCAAGCCCGATATTTACAATATAAATCTTAGTTGGCATAGATGCGGATGAAATGTCTATCGGACTTAATTTTTATTGTAATCAACTAAACGCCATTGGTTATGGGAGTGAGAATAGTACCTTGAAGACTAGTTTTAGCCAAGAGATTGCACCTCACAATTGGAGGTTTTGTGCTTGAGAATCAACTTCCTTCATACGATGCTAACTACGTGATATTTTAGGTTGTGTTCAGAACTGTGGCATAGATAGCAAGCTGCATGTATTTTGTTAGCCATATTTACATAGCTACATTAATTTAGAGTTTGCTGTCCACAGGAACTTATTTGACTCCCCAGAGAAAAAGAAAGTGATAGAAATTGCACCTCTTTGTTGAAATGTAAGACCATCTGATTCTGCATAGACCCAAGCTGCTTAGCTTAATCACTTACCAATTCTTTGATTACTAGATTGTCACGGGTTTCTTTACCCTCTTCTTCTATGTCTTTAGAGGTGGTTAAGACAACAGGAAAGGAGTGGGTGAATGTAATGGAGATACCTGGCACGAGAAGGGCACCTCTGCTATCCTAAGGGATGCCATTTGCAAAGTGTAATGGAGCAACTAACTGAATCCACACCATTCCGATTCAATACAACCATTTTGAAAATCCAGTCTATGCTAAGAACACAATGCTGGGGTGTTTATCCAACTACAACACGAAACCAAGTGGGCCATAAATTTCTCACACTGGAGACCTCAGTAAACTCATAAGATGTTCACATCAAATGGAGAACTTCAACTATCAACGCATATCTAATATCTTAAGATGCATACATAAATCAGTTTTGAGAGTACTGTAATGGTCAATCTCTCCACAAATGAGTGAACTATAAGGAAATGAAGGTATCAAGGTAAGACTTCGCAAATTAAAATCCACTTGTAAGAAAATAGACACATCCCTGTGGCTGCCTAAGGATCAGTCTTCCCCTAGGCAGACATGTAATTGCTAGTTGTCCAGCTTATATTAACAACAGTCCAACCCCTTTAGGCCTCAACCTATACGGAGAAAAGTTTACCCACAACCACTGCAAAATCAAATAGCGCACTTACTTCGATTGCCATAGTGCATCATGACATTGTGACTGAAGTTCCCATGCATTATTCCTCCATCATCATCATCATCATCATCATCATAGCCTTTTCCCAACTATTTTGGGTCGGCTACATTAATCCTGGTCCACCATTTTGCTGTACCACGGGCCATACCCATAAGTTCCCATATCTTTTCTCACTAATTCCAACTATATCCTTTTGGACCTACCCTTTGCCCTCTTTAGACCTTCCACTTGAACCAATTCGCACCTCCTAATAGGTGTTGTATTGGGTATGTTCTGCATGGCCAGCCACACCTAAGTTCTTCTAGATGTTTTCATTTTGAATTTTATCCCTTCTTCTCTTGCCACTCATCCATCTCAACATCCTCACTCATCTTATGGGTATCTTGTTTCTTGACCGCCTAACATTTCACTCCATAAAGCAAAGCTAATCTCATAGTTGTCCTATAGAACTTCCCCTTCAGCTTCATTGGTATGCGGCGGTCATATAAAACTACGGTTGCACATCTCCACTTCGTCCACCCAACACTAATTATATGAGTGACATTTTCCTCATTCTCTCCATGTTTCCTTCATTTCCCAAAATTTTTCCCCTTGTGATTCAGGACGAGCTCATTCCACAAGATCAAATCCCTTGCCGACATGTATTCTTGCACACAATACCAGGTAACCTCCTCAAACAAAAAAATAAGGATTATTTTAAAATTTTATGAATAAGAAGAATCTAAAAATTTAATAAACCAAAAGGGGGCCATCTACATTTAATATTTACGGAAAACCCATCTTGACAAGGCCTATTAAGTAGACCAGACCAACTTTAACTACTGTACTAAGACTTCCGTAAAAGATTTATGAAGGATGTCTGCAAACTTGATAACCAAATCCACATCTCAGAGTTTGCTTCAAGGTCTTCAAGCGAGTATTAGGTTCTCAGATCTAAAATAATTGAGATTACCTTGAAAAAATAAGACATTGATCGATCCACAAGGGAGTTTCAATTCTATACGAACAAAAAAACTTTTTTAATTCTATCAAAAAAGCAGATAATTGTTCTCATAATTCATTAACAAAACAATTCACGAAGTAAGAAATGGTCAACTACCATAGTTTTTTAATGAAAACGATTCAAGAAGTTATAGGTCAACTACCAGAGAGTACCAGGAACAAATTCATATATTTTATATCCACAGAAACTATACAAGAACCAATACATTGTAAATGATAATCAGCAAAAGGAGAAACAAGACCACGTAGCACTTATGAGTAACACGATAATTTGAGAAGCAGTCAGTTTTATGATAGCATTAGCTCAGAATCAGCAAAGGAAGAAATTAGACCACTTAAAATGTAAGTTTATAGCAAAAAGGAATCAAACATCCAGCCAGCAACCCAGGATCCAATGCTTAAAATGACCTACTGATGTGTACCTATAAGGGGAAATATTTAAACTGTATCAAGAACATGTCTCTGGAACATACCGATCTTCTTATCTGTCCGTCTTCTCTTGAAAATCAATCACCTTTAATTTGCTTAATCTCCTGCAGGAACTCTCAGCCCATCAAATCAAAATTCATATACAGGAAAAAAAAACATCTGGATGTTAACATAATACAAACGTGAAACCAGGCCAACTGTAGCCTGCTTGAAAATGCAACATTTAGGCTCGGGGAATTAGTAGATACAATTTAATACTAGCTAGAAAAGTGTATATTAACTTGTAATCAAATTCAAAGCCCAACTGACAACTTTCCCACCTCTTATACCATGAATTTTTCTGCTTCATACTAGAACTTCAAACTTCAAAGTTTAGTACAAGTGCCTGGTCAGGAACGGTAGTACCACAAGTGGACAGTTCTCCACTTACAAAGCCCAATAGAAAGCACAAGAAGAAATTGGTACCATCATCTTCTGGACAACCCAGTTTCTCCACTAGTGGGAAGAAACCTTGGCCATCTCAGCAAGGGCATCAATCACTGAACATTTCCCTCATTGTGGTTTATCTCCATAACAACTTTGGAAGATTCAGCTTCAGGAACCAAACAATCTCTCAGAACCTCATGGACCAATTCACTCACTTCCTAGCTTCGGCCCTCATATGAGAGCCCCTTAATCAAAGCTATCACACTAATAATGTTTGGGATATAGCCTGAACCCCGCATTTCCCTGTAAAGTTCAAGAGCCTTCCAAATACTCCCTCCCCTACTATGCCCACGTATCATCGCATTATAGGCAGCTTCAGTGGGCTTCCAATGCTTCTCTACCATCGACCTATACACCCTATCAGCCTCACTCATCAACCCTTTCATACAGAACCCTTTCATGAGTGCAACCCCACTATCCCCATCACTCCATCGACCAATTAATTGATCATAGGTGATTTCAGGTGGTATTGAGCCATCATGAAACATTCTGAACAAGAGTTGCTTGGCCACTTTTGTCCTAGCTTTCTTCACAAGCCCGTTGATGAGC
Organism: Amborella trichopoda; assembly: GCF_000471905.2. Next base: position 795,727 of record NW_006498246.1, read on the forward strand.
ACACTGTAGGTCACCACATCAGCGAGAATGCCCCTGTTAACCATCTCGTCATGGAGGTTGAGAGCGCGACCCACTTCTCCTTCCCTGCAATACGCATCAATAAGTATCGTGTACGTGAAGCTATCGGGATGCAGGCCACCTGCTATGCCCATGCGATTATTAACCATTTGCTCAAACAAATGGTGGGCCTCACTCAGCCTCCTTTCCTCGCAGAGCCCTTGAATAAGGGATGAATAGGTCACGGCATCAGGTGGCATGCCCTTGTCCATTGACTCATGGAAGAGAGAGAAAGCTGTGTCCAAATCCCCAAGTTTACAATAACCAGTGATTATTGTGCAGCATGTTACGATATCAGGGGTGATACCTTTCTTGGGCATATGGATCCAGCCATTCTCCCCTCTCTGCACCAGCCATTGATGAGCACATTGTAGGTGATAACACAAGGTGAGAACCCACTATTTGTCATTTCAAGTAAGAGAGAGTAGGCTTCTTCAATATTCCCCTGCTTGCAAAAGCCATCAATAAGTGCTGTGTAGGTCACCCCATTAGGCCTAAGCCTCCTCTCTCTCATCTTATCGAAGAGCTCCACAGCCTTACGAAGATTCCCGCTTTTACAGACTGCGGCAATGAGAGAGGTGTATGTAACCACATTGGGCACCAACCCATCTCTCGCCGCCATCTTGGAGTGCAGGGCAAGGGCACGGTGTACATTTCCTTCCAAACACCACCCATGCACCAGCGTGTTGTAAGTTATACTATCAGGGACCAAACCAGCCAACCTCACCTTATCGAACACCGTTTCCGCTTCCTTCAATCTCCGTTCCCTGCAAAATGCATTGACAACCGAATTGAAGATCACCAAATTGGGCCTGAGGGGGATGGATTCCAGCAAGCGCAGGGCCTCATGGGCTCGACCAGACTTGGCGTAGGCATCGATGAGGGTGTTATAGGTGACAAGATTAGGGGAACAGCCTCTAGCCTCCATATCCTGGAACAGGGCAAAGGCTCCATGAAGATTCCCAGTAGAGCAGAGACCAGAGATGAGGATATTGTAGGCGTAGATATTGGGGGAGACAGAGGATGGAGCATCTCCGCATAGACATCAGAAGCCGACTTGGGGTTGTGAGATTTGAAGAGACAATGGATGACGCAATTGTATGCGAGAACGGTGGGCATGAAACCCTCCGACTGCGAGAGACGGAGGCGTAGAGAGTGCCTCGTCAGGCATGTTGCAGTCGGCATAGGATCTGATGAGTGCATCAAAAGTGGCAGAGGAGGAGGAGGAGGGCTGAAAGAGGGAATGGGTTTTTCTGAGGGATTCGAAGAGGAGGATGACGAAAGAGGAGGAATAGATGGGGGAGTGGAGGAGGGAGACGGTGACAGCATGGGCCAGGGAGAAGAGGCGGAAGTGGGAAAGGATGTGGAAGAGAAGGCATTTGGTGAGGAGGAAAGAGGGGTGATTTTGGGCATAGCGCAGGAAGGAGAGTACAGAGGAGCGGCCCTGAAAGTGGGTTTTCAAGAGGAGAGAGAAAAGATTTGTCTACTTTGGTGGCCACCCAAGAAAAAGAATGGTTATTGTTAGGGATAGATAGATAAAGTGACATTTGCCTGCCCTGAAATGAAATAAAGCGAGGTGGTTCTGAGAGCAAAGAAGAAGAAGAGATGAAGACTCCAACTTGATGTGCCCTTCTCGTTGGATGGCTGTGTGTGAGTAGAGACCAAGAATGGGAGCGACCACTTTCTGCCAATTCCTCGTGCCCATACCCTGTTTGACAACTGGAAGCTGGAACTTCTCACCCCCTCAGAAGGTGGATGATCTAGCTTCTTATACTGGAAAGCATTGTTTTTTATAACTTGTCTAAAATGTCGATGGAGCCTGCAAATTTGTGTTTCACAGCACCTTGAAGTTCTTGATCCTGACGACATGAAATTAGGCAGTTTAATTCGTAACTTGTAAGTATTTGTATTTGGGAGGGTAATATTAGTTCATTAAATGATAATTTCATATGTCAAAACAAGACAGATGATTTCATAAGTATTTTTCTATCTTCATTGTGCATAGATGGCTAGATATGAACTTTTTTGTACAAAAAATAGTCTTACAGAATAAATTTCATAAAAATATTTCTTGTACATGTGTACGTGATCACTTATTTTAATAAAGGGTCAGGTTTGTGCAAGGTGCCCACCTTGTACTATATGAGATGCACCTCTAAATTTTATAGAATATGTTGGCTTGAAAAGCAATATTCAACTCTAGTTGTGAAATTTAAAATTTTAAAAACGATGCAGATCGAGCAGATATATGAACACTTAAAATTTTTGAGAAAAGTTACAAGATGCACTATTTTTAGGTTTGACATTCTTTTTTTTATTTATATCGATGCATCTCGAGGTAAAGATGGTCACTTGGAAAGCTTTCAGACTTCATAATAGATACACCTTCAACCTTATATAGACTTTTACCTTTATAAAAAAACCACACATCAATGTACTACTTCACATTGAAATGCTTTATTGAAACGTGCAAACCAACTCTATTAAAAAAGAACACATACCTCAGGAGCATGGTTTACTTGTACTCACTCGGTCAGAAGACCTACTTGGGAACCTTTTTTTAATCCGCAATTTGGGAACCACCTAACAATCACCAGATAGTTATTATCAAAATTAAAAAATTTGAAATTTGAGAAACAAAATGGAAGCTGAAAATAACCTTGTTTTAGCCAAGTAATATAAAACAAGCTTGATAATGCCTAAATTCCACTTTCTCAGTGATAACTCTCTAAATATTAGATTCTTCAACCATTTTTTGAACTCAAATTCCACAACAAACTCAACAAATTTCCAGCTGATTTACTTTAGAAATGTTGTTATTTGCAAAAAATTCAAATCAATCTAGAACAAGTTCTTTTCGTTTTTGTTCACAGATTCTATACCTACATTCTCAATGGTCAGATAGGTCCCTATGCTTGATATTGAAAAATAAAATGTAAGCATAATCTAAAACCTATGGCAACAAAAAAAACAATACTGGAAATTTTTTTCTTTCTTTTCTTCACGACCAACAAAAAAACTATCAATGAAGAAAAAAATAAGCTAACCATGAATCAAATTTAAGCAATCTTATGGATTATCTCATTTTCAGATAATAGAAGTCACAAAAAAGGAACCAAAATTTGAACTAAACCACAGAGAAAATACTCAAAACATCCAAATAAAAAAAAACAAAAACTAATAAGAAAATGAAAATGTTGGTAATTCATGCATTTCTTGTCTGCATAAAAAGACATAACAAAACCCACATCATAGTTGTATATCATATGGTAGCTACAACAATCATAATTGGAGCTAAGTAAAAAAAATAAAAAATAAAAAAAAACAAACAATATTCCCATAGTTATCTACTCATGGAAAAAAATTCTCACACCAGATGCATTGAAGAAACCCAAGTATTAGTGCAATTCATTCTTTTAATTGTGTTAGGTGAAGATGTTTATTTCCAAAAGACTTGAAAAAAAAGGAAGCAAGATTAGCACTATATCACAGAGAAAAAACTCTAAAAACCCAGATACAAAATAACCAAAACTAATAAAAAAATGAAAATGTTGGTAATTCATGCATTTCTTGTTTGCATAAAAAGATATAAACAAACCCACATCATAGTTGCATATCATAGAAAAAATATATCAGATTTCATGAACTCATAAGCATTATTTATTAAAAAAAAAAAAGGTAGCAAAAACAGCATGGTAGCTACAACATTCATAATTGAAGCTAAGTAAAACTAAAGAAATCTAAAAATAATAATAAATAACCAATATTCCCATAGTTATCTACTCAAGGAAAAAAACTCCCCCACCAGATGCATTGAGAAACTCCCGTAGAATTTTATTCACAGCAAAGAAAAAGCGGACATCAAATGTAAAGCAATTTAAAAAAAAAAAGCAAAACAATTTCAAATAAATAATGGGAACAAATGAAACCATTGAGTGAAGAACAAATTCAGGAATGACAACAAGCAAGCTAGTAAGTAATAGCAACTAAACTTCACACGTTTTCAGAAAACTAAAAAAGAAAGGAGCCCATTAATCTACATTCTTCAAAGAAATGCAGCAACCATGATTTATACATAACCGATTATGTAAACGAAGTAGATATCCACATATAAGGAGAAACCCAAGTATTAGTATCATTCAATCTTTTAATTGTGTTAGGTGAAGATGTTTATTTCCAAAAGGCTTGAAAAAAAAGGATGCAAGATTAGCACTATATCACAAAGAAAATACTCAAAAAACCCAAATATAAAATAACCAATAAAAATAAGGAAATGAAAATGTTGGTAATTCAGGCATTACTTGCTTGCATAAAAATATATAAACATACCCACATTATAGTTGTATATCATAGAAAAAATATATCAGATTTCATGAACCCATAAGCATTATTTATTAAAAAAAGAAAATAGCAAAAAGAACACAGTAGCGGCAACATTCATAATAGGAGCTAAGTAAAACTAAAAAAACCCAAAAACAAAATTAATAATAAATATTCTCATAGTTATCTACTCAGGGAAAAAAAACTCCCACACTAGAAGCATTGAAAAACTCCTCTAGCATTTTATTCACAACAAAGAACAAGGGGACACCAAATGTAAAGAAATTTCAAAAAAAAAAGGAAAGCAATTTCTATAAATAATGGGAACAAATGAAACCATTGAGTGAAAAACAAATTCAAGAATGAAAACAAGCAAGCTAGTAAGCAATAGCAACTAAACTTCAAAGGTTTTCAAAAAACTAAGAAAGAAAAGAGCCCATTAATCTACGTTCTTCGAAGAAATGCAACAACCTTGATTTATACATAACCCATTATGTAAAGGAAGAAAACATCCACATAAAAGAAGAAACCCAAGTATTAGTGCAATTCAATCTTATCTTTAAATTGTGTTAGGTGAAGATGTTTATTTCCAAAAGACTTGAAAAAGAGGAAGCAAGATTAGCACTATATCACAGAGAAAATACTCAAAAAACCTAGATACACAATAACCAAAACTAATAAGAAAATGAAAGTGCTGGTAATTCATGCATTTCTTGTTTGCATAAAAAGATATAAACAAACCCACATCATAGTTGTATTTCATAGAAAAATATTTCAGATTTCATGAACTCATAAGCATTATTTATTAAAACATGAAAGGTAAAAAAATAGCATGGTAGCTACAGCATTCACAATTGGAGCTAAGTAAAACTAAACAAATCTAAACATAATAATAATAATAAACCAATATTCCCATAGTTATCTACTCAAGGAAAAAACTCCCACACCAGATGCCTTGAGAAACTCCTGTAGCATTTTATGCCCAGCAAAGAAAAAGGGAACACCAAATGTACAGCAATTTCAGAAAAAAAAAAAAAAGCAAACCAATTTCAATAAATGACGGGAACAAATGAAACCATTGAGTGGAGAACAAATTCAAGAATGAAACAAGCACACTAGTAAGCAATCGCAACTAAACTTCACAGGTTTTTAGAAAACTAAGAAAGAAAGGAACCCATTAATCTACATTCTTCAAAGAAATGTAGCAACCGTGATTTATACATAACCCATTATATAAAGGAAGAAGATATCCACATAAAAGAAGAAACCCAACTATTAGTGCCATTCAATCTTTTAATTGTGTTAGGTGCAGGTGTTTTTTTCCAAAAGGCATGAAAAAAAAGGAAACAAGATTAGCACTATATCACAGAGAAAATACTCAAAAAACCCAGATACAAATAACCAAAACAAATAATAAAATGAAAATATTGGTAATTCATGCATTTCTTGTTTGCATAAAAAGATATAAACAAACCCACATCATAGCTATATATTGTAGAAAAAATATATCAGATTTCATGAACCCGTTAGCATTATTTATTAAAAAAAAAAAGATAGCAAAAAGAGCATGGTAGCTACAACACTCATAATTGAAGCTAAGTAAAACTAAACATATCCAAAAATAAGAAAAATAAAAAACCAATATTCCCATAGTTATCTACTCAAGGAAAAAAACTCCCACACCAAGTGCATTGAGGAACTCCCGTAGCATTTTATTCACAACAAAAAAAAAGGGGACACCAAATGTAAAGCAATTTCAAAAAAAAAAGCACTGCAATTTCAATAAATAATGGGAATAAATCAAACCATTGAGTGAAGAACAAATTCACGAATGCAAACAAGCAAGCTAGTAAGCAATAGCAACTAAACTTCACAGGTTTTCAGAAAACTAAGAAAGAAAGGAGCCCACTAATCTACGTTCTTCAAAGAAATGCAGCAACCGTGATTTATACATAACCCATTATGTAAAGGAAGAAGATATCCACATAAAAGAAGTAACCAAGTATTAGTGCTATTCAATCTTTTAATTGTGTTAGGTGAAGATGCTTATTTCCAAAAGGCTTGAAAAAAATGGTAGTAAGATTAGCACTATATCACAGAGAAAATACTCAAAAAATCCAAATTCAAAATAACTAAAACTAATAAGAAAATGAAAATGTTGGTAATTCATGCATTTCTTGTTTGCATAAAAGGTTATAAACAAAACCACATCATAGTTGTATATCAAAGAAAAAATATATCAAATTTCAAGAACCCATAAGCATTATTTATTAAAAAAAGGAAGGTAGCAAAAAGAGCATGGTAGCATTCATAATTGGAGCTAAGTAAAACCAAACAAATCCAAAAAAAAATAATAGTAAATACCCAATATTCCCATAGTTATCTACTAGGGGAAAAACACTCCCACACCAGATTCAAATTGAGAAACTACTGTAGCATTTTATTCGCAACAAAGAAAAAGGGGATACCAAATGTAAAGGAATTTCAAAAAAAAAAAAAAGACAAGAGGAGCAATTTCAATAAATAATGGGAACAAATGAAACCATTGAGTGAAGAACAAATGCAGGAATGAAAACAAGCAAGCTAGTAAGCAATAGCAACTAAACTTCACAGGTTTTCAGAAAACTAAGAAAGAAAGGAGCCCAGTAAACTACGTTCTTCAAAGAAATGCAGCAACCGTGATTTATACATGACCCATTATGTAAAGGAAGTAGATATCCACCTAAAAGAAGACACCCAAGTATTAGAGCCGTCCAATCTTTTAATTGTGTTAGGTGAAGATGTATATTTCCAAAAGGCTTGAAAAAAAGGAAGTAAGATTAGTACTATATCACAGAGAAAATACTCAAAAAACCCAAATACAAAATAACCAAAACAAATAAGAAAAAAAAAAGAAAATGTTGTTAATTCATGCATTTCTTGTTTGCATAAAAAGATATAAAATTATAAACAAACCCACATCATAGTTGTATATCATAGAAAAAATATATCAGATTTCACGAACCCATAAGCATTATTAAAAAAAGAAAGGTAGCAAAAAAAGCATGGTAGCTACAATATTCATAATTGGAGCTATGTAAAACTAAAAAGACCCAAAAAAAAAAAATTAATAATATTCCCATAGTTATCTACTCAGGTAAAAAAACTCCTACCCTAGATGCAGTGAGAAACTCTTGTAGCATTTTATTCACAAAAAAGAAAAAGGAGATACCAAATGTAAAGCAATTTCAAAAAAAAAAAAAGCAAAGCAATTTCAATAAATAATGGGAACAAATGAACCATTGAGTGAATAACAAATTCAGGAATGAAAACAAGCAAGCTAGTAAGCGATAGCAACTAAACTTCACAGGTTTTCAGAAAACTAAGAAAGAAAGGCGCCCATTAATCTACATTCTTCAAAGAAATGCAGCAACATTGATTTATACATAACCAATTATGTAAAGGAAGAAGATATCCACATAAAAGGAGAAACCCAAGTATTCGTGCTATTCAATCTTTTAATTATGTTAGGAGAAGATGTTTATTTCCAAAAGGCTCAAAAAAATGGAAGCGAGATTAGCACTATATCACAGAGAAAATACTCAAAAACCCAAATACAAAATAACTAAAATTAATAAGAAAATGAAAATGTTGGTAATTAATGCATTTCTTGTTTGCATAAAAAGATATAAACAAACCCACATCATAGTTGTATATCATTAAAAAAATATATCTCATTTCATGAACCCAGAAGCATTATTTATTAAAAAAAAGAAAAGGTAGCAAAAAGAGCACGATAGCTACAACATTCTAGCTAAGTAAAACTAAACAAGCCCAAAAAACATAAAAACCCAATAGTTATGTACTCAAGTAAAAAAACTTGATGCATTGAGAAACTCCTGTAGCATTTTATTCACAAAAAAGAAAAAGGTCACACGGTTGTCTAGTAGAAGAAACCAGATGAAAAGATGAATCGAAAAACTGTGAAATTTACCTGGAGTGGAGAGAGGAAGGCTTGAAGGGAGGGATGAGGGGCAAGGTTCCTATGGTACGTTCCCATTCCTCGGATGTTATGCTTCATATGATTGGTAGTCTTTGACAAAGTTCTCACTGCTGATGATGGGAAGCATAGAGGTATACAACTCCCTTGTGTTTGTCTCATGTGCTGAGTAGTTCAAGAGATAATGGATCACTTATTTATTCATTGCTCCTTCTGTAAGACTATATGGTCTTATATTGGCATTCACCAAGGCGCTATCCACCTAGAGGTTTGGTCATTGCTTATGAAAGGAGGGTACTTTGCAGAAGCTGAGCTTTGCTTCCATCCTTGGGGTATATGGTGAGAGAGGAATATGAGGATTTTTGAGGGCGCACACTCAGGAGCCACTACTGTAGAGGATCAAGTTAAAAGTGTGATTGTCCTTGGGATTTGAATTCGAAAGGAATTCCAAAGTCTCTGGGTTTCGGATTCGGTAAGAGGATGGATAGCAGTGGTGAATTGTGGGTGCCGGAACATATATTCATGTGTAATGGATCAAGCCTCCAATTAAGGTTTTAAAGCTTAATTTCGACTGGAGTTCATCGGGAAACCCAGACCCATCGGTTGTAAGGGGAGGCAATTAGAGACCGCATTGGAGAGATTGTGGCTGCACATGCATGTCTGCACGGATTGGAGGTTCTAATACGGCCGAGGCATAGGACATTTCACGGGATTATGCATATCCTTAAGGCCTGTTTGGTACATGGATTTTAAAGCATGGATTCTTAATATTTTAGATATTTTCAAATTCCGCCGTTTGGAGTGTTTAATGACCGTGATACTTAAAATTACAGAAATAAGAATTATTGTTTCATGATTGCATTTCCATACCAAAACCTGACAAGATCCATGAATTTCACTCATTGGCTCCCTCAACCCGAAACATAGGGAGCATTTGGTGTGAATGAAAATTTTAGAGAGATAAAGTATTTAATTTCTTTAAAGAGAAAAAGTATGTTAAAATTTTAGAGAAAAAAAGTACGTTAATTTTAGATAGAGAAAGTTTCAAATTTTTTTAGAGAGAAACCATTTTAAAATTTTAGAGAGAAGCTATCTCAAATTTGAAGTTTTAGTGAGAAACTGTCATATTTTAGAAAGAAAAAGTTTTAGAGAGAAATTGTCATATTTTAGAAAGAAAAAGTACATGTAAATTCTTAGAGAGAGGAACTATCTCAATTTTTTAGAGAAAAACTATTTCAAAATTTTTAGAAAGAAACAATTTTAGATTTTAATTTTTAGAGAGTGAAACTATATCAAATTTTAGAGAGAGTACCTAAAAAATTTAGAAGTAGAAACTATCTCAAAATTTTTTAGAGAGAAACAATATCAAATATTAAGTTTTAGAGAGAAAGTATTCTTAAAATTGTAGAGAGAAAAAGTATTCTTAAACGTTTAGAGAGAAACTATTATAAATTTTAAAAAGAAAAATGTCCAAAAAAAATTTGGAGATAGAAATATCTCATTTTCTAAATAGATAAACTGTGTTGAATTTTGAGCTTCAAATAGAAACCATCTCAAATTTTGAATTTTAGAAAGAGAAAATATATTAAAATTTTAAAAATAAAAATTATATCAAATTTTAGAGAGAGAAACTAACTAAAATTTTTTAGAGAGATAAACTACCTCAAAAATTTTGGCGAGAAACTATCGCAAAAATCATATTTTATAAAGAAAAAGTATATTCAAATTTTCAAGAGGTAAACTATATCAAAGTTTAAATAGAAAAAGTACATGAAATTTTTTAAGAGAAACTATCTCAAAAAAAATTATAGAGAGAGACTATCTCAAAATTTAAACTTTAGAAAGATAAAGTATATCAAAGTTTAGAGAGACACTATATCAAATTTTAAGAGAGAAACTATTTCAAAATTTTAGAGAAAGAAATTATTTCAAACTTGAAGTTTTGGACAGAGAAAGTATCTTAAAAATTAAGAGAGTAACCATACCAAATTTTAGAGAGAGAAAATATATAAAGAAATTTAAAAAAACTTTCGCAAAATTTTTTAAGAGAAATTATCTCAAATTTTAGCTTTTAGTGAAAGAAAGTATCTTAAAACTTGAGAGAAAAAATACATCATATTTTAGAGAGAGAAACGGCTTAAAAATGTTTAGAAAAAGAAACTATCTCAAAATTATTGAAAAGGAGAACTATCTCAAGTTTTAAATTTTAGAAAGAGAGTATCTTAAAATTTTAGAAAGAGAAACTATATTAAATTTTAGAGAGGGCACCTAAAAATTTTAAAGAGAGAAATTATCTCAAAATTTTTAAATAAACAATTTCAAATTTAAAATTTTGGATAGAAAGTATATTAAATTTTAGAAAGACGAACCATATCAAATTTTAGAGAGAAACTATCTCAAAAATTTTATAAATACACTATCCCAAAATTTGAGTTTTAGAGAGAAAGTATACAAAACTTTTAGAGAGAGAAATTGTATCAAGTTTTGTTTAGAAACAATGAACATAGAAGTGATTACAAGGAATCCATGAATTTTCTATAGTTTATCCAAACAAGAGAGTTGAAAATTTATGATAAAAATCCTTGATATTAAAAATCTATAGATTTCTATGGATTTCAAAAATCTCAAATTCCTAATTTCCTCCTATCCAAACGGGCCTTTAGGGATATTTTGATTATTTTTCTATTTAAAACATTTTTTAATCATTTTTATTTAGTTCTGTTTATAAAAAATATACATACACCCCAAAATTCAGATAAATATCTAATTAAATAAAAAATAAAAAATGAGACTAATTTTTAGCCATTGGATATGGCCTTGCGAAACCTCGACCATTAGAAGGGTGTGCTTGTGCACCCTTTCACCCGTCCACATGACGTCGACAGGATACTTGTCCTTTTATCACAAAAACTCCACAGATACGAAAGAAAAATTCAAAAAACCATGGTGTCGAAACTGCGCCATTCCGAATAATTCAGTTCCGTCAGGGTACTGAGAAACCATCCTGGTCATTTATGTTACAAATTGAAATCATTACGAAAAATCTGTTTCACTTGAACTAGATTGAAACTGAAACCATTATAAAACCATCCAGTTCTTCAAGGGCCAATTATGTTTGAAACCAAAACCATAACAAAAATATGTTTCACGTGAACCCAAATTTATCTTTTGACTTGAGCCAAGACAGTTCGTTCTTATGACTATGAGACTTCACAGCATACAAAAGAAACCTGTACATAGTTCGAGTTCCTATTTCTTAATTACATGTTGGACTTTACACAATTTCCGTCCAAAAATTCCAACTACTCGGTAGAATAAATCAACTGCCATCTCAATCACTGAGGCAATTTCTTTACTGAAAACATTAATCTATTTCAGAATGCACATAATCAACGAATACAAAATTCTTCTCGAGCTGGTTTAAGAGGTATGTAGCAGCAGCGCTCAAGATAGAAAGCGTGGCGAGGACGATCCTCAAGCCCATTTCAGATGGGACACCAGCAGTTGCACCTAGTATCACAGTTGCACCCAACAACACTTTCTGCAGGGTTTGGAAGGCATTGTAGGCTCCCTTGCATGAAGAGCACTTCAGCGTATGCTGTTCATATCTATCCAACATCTACAACACAAGAAAACAAAAGAGTCATAAACAGACTCAATATGTGCCTCATGATCTTATTAGTCAATCTCTTATATCATGTAATCCACATAACATAAGATCGCAATGCGATCATCATTTGCACATAAAAACACCAAATGGAAAATCATATTACAAAGAATGGACCATACACAACCATGGTCACCTGGGCCATGATCATTTGACAATATGAAAATAAAGGCATAAACTCTAGTGAGTCCAAATTTACAACACCGTCAATCATCACATTCAATGATCACTATACAACATATACCCCACAAGAAAAGAAAAAAAAAAGGACATTTATTAGTAGACTTAAAATATGCCTATGAATAATATATCATAGTCAATTACCACATTTGCAAATACATAGATGCTACCCTTATTTTCTAGGATGTGAATGTGACACAAATTAACAATTTATACCTGTTTCTGAGATGTCAGTAAATGTTTTAAAAGAAGAGCTGGCTGTTCTTGCTAAATGCATGGTTGTCGCCTAGACAAGATGCCAAACTATCTTGGACTGCCAAGCATTGAAAACAAACTAAAACAAGTTAGGGACTTTGAGGAAGAAATCAGCATCTTCGAAAAGAACATCCTATTAATGGGGAAGAATCGCCCTAATCAAATCAACCATTTCCAAATTACCGATATACTTCATGTCATCGTTTTCGACCCCATCCTCGTTGCGAAAGAAAACAAAGACTTTATGAGAAATTTCCTTTGGGATGAATCAGTACACCAAAATGTAAAGGACGCCTAAATCAAATAAACAAAAGGCCCTACAGAATAAATGGCATTGAAGATTTTGAAATCAAAATGAACATTATAGAGGCAAGATGTTGCCAGTAAGTATGCCATGATGATTTAAGAAGGATGGTGAGCCCCTCATGGAAGTCATCAGAACAAAGGATGACTTTTAGGGTTGTTGGGACTTGATCCAAATATCATCCCAATGGTATTCTCTTTTGTTAAAGGGCAATTTTGTCATAGAAATTGGGCTCTTTGTAGAGGTCTATAAAAAACATTTTTAGGAAAAGAAAATATAAGGAAAGAAGAGAAAAGAAAAGAAAAGGTGTAGAGAAGCTTTGCGAGGTAGAGATTGCGGGTTTCTTGTATAAACCCTAGCACCATTGTGGCTCTTGTATTGGGCCGGATTTGATTGGGGTTTCCTTGCGGCAATGGTGTTAGTCGATGGAGACAAAGCAAGGATTCGATTGACGGTGGGATTATGGTAAAAAATTTCTATTGAGCATTCTTTCCATGTATGAGGTAATATCTACAAAACCCTAAGCTTATAATTTCTTCCTTGAGATAGTAAATGCATCTTTGCCCTCTTGCTTGTGGACATAACCCATTTTGGGTGAACCATGTTAATCGGTATGCCTTCAACTTTTTGCTTGTGTTGTGGTTATAGTAATTTCCCATATTACTTGTTTCTTGATTCTATAATTTTCCCAAATATATTGCACACACAATATTGTTCTTGGGGTATTTTATTTGGGTTGTTGAATTCATTGTTTTGGGGTGCCCACCACATCAAGTAGGGATTTGTGTTATCCATATTTTTCAACAAAGCCTCGGTTGCCAACAAGTGGTATCAAAGCTCAAAGTAGTGTAGTATTTTTGGGAAAATGGCATCTCACAAGTTTGAGGTTGAGAAATTTAATGGGACAGATAATCATGAAATTTGGAAATTAAAAATGCAAGATGTATTGGTACATCAAGGGCAACACAAGGCATTACTTGGAAAAGATACGAAATCGATAAATATGACCGATGATAATTGGGAAGAACTTGATATGAAGGAACGAGCCACTATTCGCTCGCGTTTAGCAAATGAAGTGTTGTTTAATATTGTTGGGGAAAATACAGTAAAAGATTTGTGGAAGAAATTGGAGAGTTTGTATCAAACACAATCCTCACAAACCAAATTTTCTTAAAAAGAAAATTGTATTACTTGATAATGAAAGAAGGTGCAAAGGTGTCGGAACACTTGAATGAATTCAATACTATCATTTGTCAACTTGAAAGTATTGGTGTGAGAATGGCGGATGAAGATAAGGCGGCCACCTTACGTTGTATATTGCCGGAATCCTATGATAACCTTGTTACTGCGTTGAGTTTGTAGTAAAGAAGATTCTCGTGATTTGGGTTCGGTTTGTAGTGCACTTCTTGCCAGTAAAATTCAAAAGAAAGCATCGATGGATGATTTGATGGGTTCGAGGATGGATGTCCTTATGACAAAAAGCCGGTTGGATGAATGAGTTGGCTCATCAAGAGATTCCTCAAGTAGCAGATCAAATTCGAGGTAGTCTTCTGACAAAGGTTGTTGGTTTTGTGGCAAGTTTAGCCACATAAAGAAAAATTGTTGGCAAAAAAATAGAAAATTTGCTCTAAGTGTTCCCGTTTGGGAATGGAAGGGAAAGGTGAGGCCAAGAATGAGGTTCACCAAGTTGAAGAATCAACATCCAATTATATTGAAGATGACGTGTTGATGGTGGGAAGCAATCTCATGTACTATCAAAGTTAGGTTCTTGATAATGGAGCCACACATCATATGTGCTCACATAGATTGTGGTTTGATGCATATGAGCCATGTGAAGGTCGTTTGGCATCAATGGAAAACAACTCAATGAGTAAGAAAAATGGTATGACTCGATTAGCATAAGGATGTATGATGGGATGGTTCGAACTTTTGAAAATGTGAGGCATGTGCCGCATTTGAAGAAGAGCTTGATTTCACTATCTTCTCTAGATATGGAAGGCTACAAATTTACCGGGTAAGGTGGAGTGTCAAAGTTTCAAAGGGGGCTCTAGTTATGATGGAGGGAGTTTGGAAAGAAAACTTGTAGAAATTGTTAGGGAGCACAATTGTAAGTGAAAGGGTAAATTTGGTTGTAAAGAAAGATGAAGCTCAAGAGGAGGTACATGATTTGGCAATTGATGATTTTGGTGAAATAAAGCTAGGTCTTAATGAAGCTATTCAGCAAGGTGGAGAAATTGAAGATATGAGAATTTCACAAGAGAATGTTGCCGGAAACACCACATGAATTTCCTTTGAGCCAATGTTCAAAATTTGGTGAAGGAAGGGCCGATGTGATTGGAGTGTTGCATGCTACTCTAATGCTGATTTTGATTATTGTCATGGTTTGTATAAGATTTGTTATTTCATTTGTTTTTAGTTTTCCTGATTGGCTTGTGTTTAGCCTCGAAAGAAAATGTTTGAATGAAGTGAAATGGGTACTTCAAAATTTGAGAAGTATGTGCAAGCATTGCCAAGGCTATGAATACAAAGAAGGCTTCATGGGAGAGACTTATGCAAGGGATCTCGGTGATATGAGATTAAACACCGGTTGTGCTTGTAGGTGTTTCACCTAGAGCATGTGTGAAGGCAAGATGGCCTCAAGAACTCAAGAATGAGAGTATTGAAGAAGGTGGAGTTTGACTAAGAGCAAACACGAAGGAAGATGAGCAAGGCATGTTCATGCCAGTTATTGGGCTAGAGAACTTGCGGAATTGGCTAAGTTCTCTAGGTTCTTCAAAAAGGGAATTATCGGATATGGTTTGGCAAGGTAAGGGTGTGATTTTGCATCAAGGTGGAGATTGTTGGGATGTGATGTAAAATATCACCCCAATGGTATTTCTCTTTTGTTAAAGGGCATTTTTGTCATAGAAAATGGGCCATTTGTGGAGGTCTATAACATACATTTTTAGAGAGAGAAAACATAACGAAAGAAGAGAAAATAAAAGAAAGGTGGAAATTGTTATTTAATGGTCATGGTCATATCATTAAATAACAATGATACATAATTGTGGTTAGTATCACGATATATGATTCAAGCTTATGCAATTTTTTCCATGTCTCTCTTCTTCTTCTTCTCTTCTCTTCCCTTCTTCTTTTGTACAAAATTTTTATGGATTCAGATCTAGATCTTGATCAATATTAACTTATCATAGGCTATAATGAGAATAGACCTATGGGGCAAGGCATAGTAAAAGAACTTTGGTGGATGATTTGCAAGGGTATATTAAAAGAAAAATCAGAAGAAAAGAGAGGTGTGAAAATTGGATGCCCCCACCAGTGGGGTGGTCAAGATGAATTTCAAAGGCAGATCATGAGGGAGTCTGAGCCCAGCAAGCACAGGGGAGTATTTTAAGGGATCACATAGGGAAAACATTGACTACTTACTCTGCTCTACTTCACATTTGTGATACTCATGGTCCTTTCCGATTGGCCTCTGAAATGTTGATCCTAGATAGACTAATATCATCATAGGGTGTCTCAAAACAATTTTGACAACAGGCAAGTTTTTAAGGATCCTACAACTCAACAACATTTTCAAGGAAATTTGAGAATGCAATACAGCAATTTCATGGTAAGATTAATGTTGGTGGTATAAGACCAATTGGCTAGAAATGCAATCTTTTAAAAAATTTCCATTGTATTAAAACTCAAAGGCTTAAATACATGAATATCTCAATACAAAATCATAATACATATATTTCATCCTACAAATATGGTTTATACATATTTGAATAATAAATATTCAACCCTAATAGATCCCTTAAAAATCCCTTACCCAAACATACAATTAAACTAAATACGTTATCCAAATATTCACAATCTACATCTCCATAACATATTACATGACTAGCACTCCTCATTATATCAAAAGTATATGATAATTTCATCTTCATTTTTCATCCTCACCATATATCACAATATCTCATACACATCATACACTTGATCATAATAATCCAATGAGTTTTCAATTTACATAAACAATAATGCATAACATTAAAGCTCATACCAAAAGATTAAAGAACAAGCTCAATATTCATACAACATACTCAATTTAACCAATCATGAATCATTTAAGAACTGTAAATACATCAAATTAACATGCAAACATACATGGGGAAGTCATGGTTCAAACCCCTTGTTCCCGAGACACGAAAGGGCCTTTTGAAGACTTAATTTTGTCTCATTGTCCAAGGCACAGATGATAACAATAACTCAAGGAGATAAATCCAATGGGAAACAAATGATTACTTTTATTTCACTTAATGAAGATCAAATCATAAGAGAGATATGTATCAAAATAGCCCTTCAAAGTTTGAGAGAGATACTAGAACAAATACGGTAGTTATGGTAAAACTACACCATGTGGTCAATAAGGGACCACACAAACTTTTCAATATTCAAAAGGAACTCAAGGGACTATTTCATATGCTCAACTATGATGAAATAAACCTCTCATCAGTTGTATATTCTCAATAAAAATTCCAGAAAAATAAGATCAAGAAAGTTAAGGTGAAACTACTCAAGATCATGGAGTAAACAAACTAGTCTACACATACCATGTGTATGGACTACACTATTGCTATGAGACTCTTCAAATATCAAGTTTTCATGACAGAAATGAAGAAAGCTACTGTAAATTAAGAATTACAGCAAGCTTTGATAATGGAAATGAGGTAGGAATTGAAATAAAAATCAATACCTTGATGAAGCAATAGTATGGGCTTGATCACCCACATGAGGGACTACTCCATGGAAGGGTTTCAAATGAATGCTCAAGGAAGAAGATAGTCTCATGAGTGACTACATTTTTGTCAAGAGGGCTCTCCCTCTCTGTTTGAAGTGAATACTCAAGTTAGGGTTTTGAAATGATCCCATCAGTGATTTTTATACATAGATCATAAAGGTAGATTTGATTTTGATCCTTGAAGCCTTAGATTAAGGTCACATGAGAGGCTTTTATTCAAGCCACTCATGTAAATCTTATCACCAAGGACAATGGATGAGCTTTTGACACCTTTTACTCTTTAAAACCTAGGTTTATAGTTAGTTTACCTTAAAGCCCTAAGCTCGATATATTATTTCCCATTAAGTCCAAATTTATGTTTGCACTTATTATGCCCATGGTTTTTATATAATTTGTGAGAGTCAATAAAAGACAGGGACATGGACATAAAGTTAATATGGGATATAAAGTTAACATGGGACATCCACACATTGAATAAAATATCTTATGACACTACTAATAAGATTTCAACAACACTAAAGTTTCACATGGGTCGAGCCCATAAGGTAGTGCCACATACAATATACCCACATGCCACAAAATCATATGTGGATAATAATATAAATCAAACTAATTCTCAAAAGCCCATAACTTCACACATGCCAAAAATGGCATGTGAGAAAAAAAAACATCTGACTTAAATCAAACTTAAGTCAGAACAATATATAACACTTTAACTAACAAGATACCATGTTATAACATACTACAAACAAAAGAACTAATGACAAATAGGTCCCCACATAGATGTGACACCAGCATGATGTCAGCCACGAGTGGGGAGGTGGGGGTGCCACATGGCATCCCTATAGCCACTTAGGATCATTGTGGCATCCCCATAGGATGTCCTTGTTAGGTATTTATGTCAAACAAATTTGAAAGTCACATTTTCGATGATTTAAAAATTTTGCAAAATTTTTCAAAAATCCCAAAAAATCTCCAAATGATTTCTCAACAGTATTACACATTTTCTCATCAATATAAAATCTTTCTCATCAATTTTAGATTAATTTGGGCCAAAGGTAAAGGAGAGATAACGCCAGTCGAAGTCTTCCATTAGGCTAACCCGAATGACGTTCCACCGGTATCTCAAGCCAGCCAAACGGACCTATGCACCACAATCTATGGTAGGGACACATCATTGGTCACATGAAAGTCGCTGAGCTAGAGGTTCTCGTCACCCCTATTGGACATGCTCCTACTCAAATACAAGGGTCCTCTTAAAGCACATGTGCACTAGCTCTTCTAAGTCAGATAATACTATAGAAGAGTGACTTCCCCATATGACTAGGGGTGTACATGCCATGGAACGGTCTCGTGTCAGGATATGGGCTCATGTCCTTTGAGCCAACCATTCCATAGAGGGCAAATACTCTTTTAAATACTCGGGTTCTATTATTTTGATTGGATTCTCCAAGCTTTAGCTTATCACATCAATTATGAGGCATTTTAATCAATATAGTCCTAACTGGGAGGTGACCCTTACACCTCCCCGAGAGGTTTTGACTGGGAGGTGACTCTCATACCTCCCCGAGAGTGCACACTCTCAAAACGCATACACTCAATGCCTCAAATACTCGGGGTATATGAATCTGGGCCCCATTTCGTCAACACCCAGATTCAGTCTCTTTCGAACTCCCATTGAGCGTAAGACTCTTCGCTTTAAGGCCTTGAAAGGCCAAACAACCAAAATTCTTCCACTTGGCCTTTTGAGGCCTTATAAATGATTCTCTCTCTCATTCTTCTACACAATGAAATAATTTAAAACATCAATTCTCTACCATAAAAGTAATACTCACATCAAGCAAGGGAGCAAGTACCAACAACCAATTTAACTTTCTCAATTTCATATCATGCACAAGCATAAACCATTGTATGCTCCATAAGCATAGTCAATCAACATGGTCCATTAACACAATCAATAGTCATGCATCAATAAAAGCAAGTGTGGTCAAACATATGCAATCGCAAGAGAAAATTGTCGTGAACTCTTTATGTGTTTGGTGTATGTTACAAATCACAATTTAAATGTCATATTTAATCTCCTTCATGCATATACTTAATCAAATATCATGTGGTTTATGTGTCAACATTTCACAGCATACTCATGTAAATGCCTCACATACTAACCTGCTAGGTGCTAATCGCATAAGTAATCCTCATCTTCAACAATCACATATTCTAAGAATGCAATGGGTATCCCTAAAGGACGAGAAATGTGGGAACATATGGCACGGCAAAGAGTATAGCATTTGCATGGGCAGTATGGTTGATAAGATGTATGTTATGTGCTATAGACTTCCCATCACCAATTTTATGTATCTACTATGTGATCTCAGGTTTCCTAATTACTTTTATACGGACTTTTATATGCACGTTCATGACAATTTATGCTCATAAAGATTGACATATATGTTCACATTTATCTTCTTATTAGCTCTCTCAACATTTAATCATGTGCTCAAAAGTTCACAACTCTATGTTTATATCAATTCTCAAGTAACACAGATTGCACTCGAATAAAAGTTCTTTAAAATTATACTTTAATCTCATGCATTGTTCCCAAAGTTTCCTTAGTCACGGACTGGTACCTTGTCCATTCAAAACCAAGGTGTGGGAGTAGTGTTTGGATTTTCAAGCATTTCATCATTCAATACATTCAATCTCTTGTTGATATTACACTCGGATTAGATGGCTAGCAGGTGCCATCATAAACCTATTCATAAGATCCAATCCCAAGATGTCCAAGTGACCAAGCACATTATAAGTTCGAATCAATTAGGACAATATCTCATGCAATGTGGGACTCAATAAAATTTATTGGATTTCTCTCACATTTAATCTCACAAATTATCTCATGGTAAACAACCAATTTCATTGAGTCATATGCATATAGTCCATGCATAGATAGTCATGTTTAGTGTGACTAGCCCACAAAATGAGGTGTCCTTGTTATCACATGATCATATCATAAGCCACATATAAATATACAGCTCTACATAAAGTCTCACATGCTATTAAAAATATTTTCAAGTGGCTTATGCATGCTCTGCTAAAAGGCCTACTAGCTTTAAAAAGACCGATACAAGCATTCAAGTGGATCATTCATGTGAAAGTGAATACATATGATCACCATAGCATGAAATGCATGTATGGACAAGTGATGATCTATTTCCACAATGTCACACAATTAATCATTGAAAATTCAGAAGTCTAACAAAGAGATGCCTCACAACTCTTACAAGTGGCATATCTCTAAGTGACTTAAAACTTCTCAATGTGGCACTAATGAAAACAATAATACTTATAATACAGCGGAAGAAAACAACCCATAGGTTCATAAAATGTCATATTTCAAATAAGAGGTCAAACACTCCTTTCGGCTTTTATTTACAAATCATTCTTATTCAATGCCTCTTCCAAGTTTCTCATAAGTGAAATTGATTTGAGATATAAGATTTTCCAAAATCAATATCAAGGTTCTCTCTTTGAGTATGGTTTTACTACTTAGACTTACTAAAGATGCTCCCACTAAAATCAACAAGGTTGTTTTTCAAAATAACTTAAATTTATGTCTTGGAAAACAGTTTACTTCTAAGTAAAACTGCAAAGGTTTCAAAAAGAACTTTATTCAAAGATTGATGACTATGGGATACTCCAAAATATTAAGACACACGGTTCTATGGCAATATCATAATGTTACAATAACGTTAAAAGAACCTATTTAAGGGTGATCTTCCAAAATGGAAGGAGCATGGAGTTTAGCACAGTCATAACTCTCTAATGGAAAGACAATACAAAGTAGCAATACACAAATGGGGTGGAATCCCCTTTATGGTTTCTAACATCCTCTTGTGCTAAAACATTTTAAATATAGAAATCCTGGTTCAGAAGAACAAGTGCTTAAGATAAAATCTCTTTCATCACATTTTCTTAATTATTACAATTCATACTCATGATACATTTTGGTTCGATTGATCTCAATTTTCAAAGTAGTTAAAAACATGCTACTATAAAGGAAAATGTTATCTCATATATGGAAATCCTTTTTCATGACCATTGAGCCTAACGTGCCATGTAATAATCCTCATATGCTATTCTGCTATTCATAACATAATGAGAATACAATACATCACATTATCTCTTCATTTAGGAAAGCTCAAAATATCATCATTTAGGAAAGCTCAAAATATTGAAGCATGTAGCTTGAGACACCATAAGGACTAGTCAATACCAATGTCATATTCATGATACATCTCATGAGTTCTCAAGTCATAAAGCAACTCACAAATAATAAACATTTCACATATCTCATTATTTTCAAACAATCACAAGTACAATCCTTACACATGCCATATTTCTTGAATTAGCCATATCCATAGGATCGGTAATTTGAATCATAAATCTAGAATCAAATTACTTAAGCAAATGCCATATGTCTTAAGCTTATATAAGAGTGGACAAAAGCATTCGAAATCGAAATATGTAAGTATCGGCCTAATTCAAGTTTATAGCTTATGTGAAGAGTTCAAGCCTTCCAATTATTAAATTCATATAATAAACTAAGATATTCTACCAATAATTACTCATATGATATCATAAAATCAAAATGGTTGTTCTCTAAGAAATGAATTCTTAATATATTAAAATCATGTTCAAAGGTAGAAAGAAGTCGTACCTTATGGTCTTAAAGAGACCAAGTCATAATCTAACAATACCTTTGTCTTCAATCCATGATTTGGTTTCACCATTTCTTACTCTCTTTTGTAACTGTACTCATTGTCTCATCCATCCATTTGTGTCTTTAGTCTTGTTGTCAACTTCATCACACACTATCCGGGAATAGCTCGGATTTAGACCAAGACTCGAGCATCGGGTATTAAACCTCATACTCATGATTCGATGGGGGTTTATATAACCCTTCCATTGTTCTAAAACACCTTAAGAACTCACAAGGACTTTCAACAATTTATACTTCATAGTCGGATTACAAAAATGTAAAGTACCCATGCCCTTCTTACACATTGGATATAGCAAATACTGCTTTTTTAGTTTTTCAGGATGAGCACGATCCACCTCAATGGACATAATTTGTTTACACATCATTTAATCATGAGACTTGTTTTCAGATAAAATACACTCAAAATGAGGCAACTTTTATTTAGAAAGTAGCATTTAATAATGGTCCAAAGTGGATCAAATAACATGATTCTCAAAGGGCTAATTTCTACTCTGTGTAGCAGAAATTACAGTACGACACCCCTCTAATAATAACCATAACTTTCCAAATATGGGGAATTTTCCTATAAGCCCAAAAGTGCATTTAAACTAAACTCCTTTCCTCAAAAGTACAAAGTTGTCTTAACTCAATCCCATAAGTTTTAATTGATCAAAACCCCCCACAGAAAAAGGTATAAAGTTCCTGAAAACATATTTCTCAGGTTGGACACACTTTAATAAACATTCAATAATTTCCAAAATATACACAATATGGTCATAAGACATTTTTCATATGAAAGTACACCCAATAACACAAAGTACCACCAAATATCATTCTCTTATATAAATATTGAATTGCCCACCATTCTCTAACAAACAAACAACAGTTCTGAAAAATATTCAGTCACAGTTCTCATGCCAATGACTCTATCAATTCTCAAAATCAAAACATATACATCATGGCAAACATACAAGGAAGCAATGGTCCAAACCCCTTGCGCCCGGGCCAAGAAAGAGCCTTTTGAGGACATAATTTTGTCTCATTGTTTACGACACGGGTGATAATAATAACTCAAGGGGATCAATCCAATAGGAAGCAAATAATCATTTTTATTTCACTTACGGAAATCAATTCATAAAAGAGACATGTATCAAAATAGCCTATCAATGTTTGAGAGAGATACTACACAAAATAAAGGAGTTGTGGTAAAACTACACCATGTGGCCCATAAGGGACCACACGAACTTTTTAATATTCAGAAAGGAACTCAAGAGACTATTTTATATGCTCAAATATGATGAAATAAACATCTTATCAGTTGTATATTCTCAGTAAAAATTTCAGAAAAATAGGATCAAGACAATCAAGGTGAAACTACTCAAGATCATAGAGTAAGCAAAGCTAATCTACATATACCATGTATATGGACTACACTATTGCTTTGGAACTCTTCAAATATCAAGTTTTCATAACCAAAAATAAAGAAAACTACTGTAAATTAAGAATTGTAACAAGCTTTGATAATGCAAATGAGGTAGGAATTGAAATATAAGAAGACAAATCAATACTTTGGTGAAGTAATGGTATGGGCTTGATCACACATGAGGGACTACTCCATGAAAGGATTTGAAATGAAAGCTCAAGGAAGAAGATAGTTTCATGGGTGGCCACATTTTTTTCAAGAGGGCTCTCTCTCTCTTTTTGAAGTGAATACTCAAGTTAGGATTTTGAAATGATCTCATAAGTTATTTTTATCCTTAGATCATAGAGGTGGATTTGATCTTAAACCTTGATGCCTTAGATCAATTGCACATGAGGGGCACTCATCTATATCTTATCACCAAGATCAATGGATGAGCTTTTAATACCCTTTACTCCTTAAAACCTAGGTTTATTATAGTTATTTTACCTTAAAGCCATAAGCTCCATACATTATTTCCCATTAAGTCCAAATTCATGTTTACACTTATGCCCATGGTTTTTAAATAATTTGTGAGAGTCAATAAAAGACAAGGACATGGACATAAAGGTAATATGGGACATCCACACATGTGAATAAATATCTTATGACACCACTAATAGAATTTCAACAACACTAAAGTTTCATATGGGTCAAGCCCATAAGGTAGTGCCACATAAGATATACCCAGCCACATGCCATAAAATCATAAGTGGATAATAATATAAATCACATTAATTCTCAAAAGCCCATGACTTCACACATGCCAAAAATGACAGATGTGAGCAAAAAAAATGTGACTTAAATCAAACTTAAGTCATAAGAATGTATAACATTTTAAATAACAAGCTAACATGCTATAACATAATACCAACAAAAGAACTAATGACAAATAGGCCCCTACATGGATATGATATCAGCATGATGTCATCCACGAGTGAAGAGGTAGGGGTGTCATGTGGTATCCCTATGGCCACTTAGGATCCATGTGGTATGCCCATAGCATGTTCTTGTTTCGTATTTATGTCAAACAAATTTGAAAATCACATTTTTGATGATTTAAAAATTATGAAAAAAATTTCAAAAATCGCAAAAATTCCCCAAATGATTTTTCAATATTATTACACATTTTCTCATCAATATAAAATATTTTCTCAATAATTTTAGATTAATTTGAGCCAAAGGTAAATGAGATCTCTAAATGTATAACACTAATCGGAGTCTTCCATTAGGCTAACCCGAATGACGTTCCACCGGTGTCTCAAGCCGACCCAACGGACCTATACACCACAGTCTATGGCAGGGACACATCATTGGTCACATCAAAATCGTTGAGCAAGAGCTTAGTTCAATGGATTACTGGTGCACCCCTATGGGACATGTTCCTACTCAAATACAGGGGTCCTCTCAAAGAACACATGCACTAGCTCTTCTAAGTCGGATAATACTATAGAAAAGTGACCTTCCCATACGACTGTGGGTGCACATTCCATAGAATGGTCTCGTATCAGGATATGGGCTCATGTCCCCTGAGCCGGTCATTCCATGTAGGGCGAATACTCTATTAAATACTCGGGTTCTATTATTCTCGATTGAATTCTTTAAGCCCTGGCTTATCACATCAATTATGAGGGATTCTAATCAATATAGTCCTAACTGAGAGGTGACCCTCACACCTCCCCGAGAGTTCACACTCTCAAAATGCATGCTCTCAATGCCTCAAATACTAGGAGTATATGAATCTGAGCCCCAGTGCACCAAGTACCCAGATTCAGACTCTCTCTAACACCCATTGAGTGTAAGACTCTTGGCTTTAAGGCCTTGAAAGGTCACATAGCCAACAATTAATCTAGACATGGAGAGAGGTAAATGAGGAAGGCAAGGGAAGGCATTACTAAATCTTCCTAGATTATTATTTTCTTGTCATGAACATTGGTTGGTTGTGTAGAGTCGGAAGAATAGGGACTCACTTTTCCACATGGAACTATACTTGTATAACAATTTTCACAATGGAAGGAAAACGTAATCATTCTCATGAATTTAGTTATTATCTTACAATGGAATGAATGACGTATTTAACCAGGACTATCTTCATAATTCCTAACATGTATGCTCAATATAATAAAAGACTACCACACAAAAAAACAAACAAACAAACAAACGGGGGTTCGGGGGAAGGGAAAGTTGTCCATGACCCTTGAACTATCGAAAATTATTACCCATTAGAGTTATGATTGTTCAATGATATGATGGAAGGGGGTGGAGGGAGAGTGCGAACCAACATTGGATTCATGTTCTGCTCTGGTGCATCCCACTCTGCATGACTGTCCATCATTACATTGATCGATCCATATCCCAATGAATTATGAGTTTTATTGTGCATTGGACTATGATACATGTTACCATACATATTATGTAATTATTCCACATACAAAATTGACATGTACCTTACGCTTGGATAGGGTTATGGATGGGAGAGGTTGTGGGGTAGCTGAACTGAACCAGTCAGGTTGGCTGTTACCATGACGCCTCAACCAATTACGAAATGCCAAAACAAAGCGATCTGCTCTTGTGGGTGTGAAGGTGATCGTTGTGTATTGCTGGTTAACATCAGCAGAAGACTCCAAGGATTTGGAGAGGAATGTCTTCTCCTGGCCTTGAAGGACAATCATGTCACCATCGTAAACTTTGTTTGAGGTCCAATGCTCATGCCATCTAGGAACCAGCTGCATAGGAAGGACAATAATATTACCATCTGAACTCAATGTAAAGGAAGAATTTATTGGGATAAGAATTCACAGGGGAAGCTTTAGTAAGCCACTCTTTATTGAAGGCGATTTTCTTAATGCTGTCAGATTTTCTAGGTAGGATCCTAGTTCCTGATATATTTAAGGTAACCATAGATCTGCTACTAGAGGTTAGTGTGTGCAGATCAAGACTGTTCTATAGGAGTCTAATATAAAATTGAATGAACTATACAATTTCATGAGATTCATGTGCCCTACAAGCAGGTTTTGATGTCGATAAATCTTAGTTTTGGGCATCGAATAATAAAACAGCTGCATAAATACCTATCTTTGGGTCTTCTTTCTAAATCTTTAAAAATAAGAAAAAACCATATTAGGTAACGAATGTCATGCATTAACAAACTATATCAAAAGAATTAGCTTCCAATTTCGCTGATATCTAACAAATACAAAAGCCATGTAATGAAAGGCGTGAGTTTTTTATTAGTTTCTGTTGTATTTTTTTTTTTCTTTGGGCAGGTCATGACCGTTTGAGTTGAAAAAGTCTATGCAAAAATCAGCATAAGAATTCCATGACTCATAGTTCTGTGAAAATGAAAATATGCTATGTAGTGAATGGTGAATCGATAAAGTAGATTAAAAAAGTGTGTGCATTTCAAGTTTCATTGCTAACTTCAAACTGCATTCAGTTTTGTTTTCCTCACCTGCCACCAAGCAGGGCCAGGCATTGTGAAGCGGAAGAAATTGCGAGCACTGCACACAATTGAACGAGTCTTCCCAGGAGCCATGGGTATGTTAAAGGAGCATATCCATATCTTCCATTTTTGGGGGCCGAGAAGAGGGAGAGACGTGTCTATCTCTATCCTAGCAATTAGGAAAACATCAAATTAACAATAAATGTCCATGCCATTGTTTTCATCAGAAAAATAGACAGAGTAACCAATTTCATCAACAGTAAGGAAATGGATGCATTTCAGAATTTCATGAGATGCACTTGAGTCAAACTGCAACAACAGATATATTCACATTATAAGGAAAGAATACATTGCAACCAATGGTACCATTTTCAAGTGACAATGTGGGGAAGTCATAATATACTTATTTCTAATGTCCTTTCCCTACTTACATCTCTTCTTTTCTGTTCCTTCGTTGGACCTTTTCATAAAACTAAAACCATATATTAAATAAAATGTAATTATATTATGATTCATTTGAGATAAAATAAGAGGATCCAATTTTAACATCTCTGAGAATTTTATTTGTGTATTGAACACATGATGCTTAGGTTCTGTACTTTCTTGAGAATTTTCAGAAAGGATGACCTCTTTAGTTTTGAGCAATCAATCAGTGTTGTTGTCCTTTATTTGGGATTAAGTTTCTTTGGGTAGGCAATGAAAGAGTCATGATACAGAGAAGAATTTTTGTGTGTTTCTGTATGCTTGACGGGTGGTCTGTTTCTTAGAAGTACCCTGTTAAGTCGCAATCTATCCTTGATTCCAATTAACATTAGCATTACTACCTGCTGATGAAATGATTTAACCATTAAGTGGACATCATGAAATGTAATTTTCCTGTATTGAACTATAAGATAAGGGGGGATGAATGTATAAAATTCTCTACAATGGGGTGAATCTATAAAATTTTCTACATGACAGCTCTATTCTCTTCAATGCTTCCCTATTTTTTTTAATTTCATCAATATGCTATGTGGATCTTTCAATTGTCTCAACGAGTGGCTGGTAATTTTCTTCATCGAAGCGAACATTCATAAAAACAAATATCGGATTATGTCTACTGAGCAATTTCATCTCATGGGGAAAAAAATTATTCAATTGAAATTTGGACAAGGCTAATTATCCTGAAATGGAAATCACAAATTAGTGCTACCAGGATCAGTATCGAATCAGATCCGGGGACATGACAAGCAGAAAGCTCCCTATGACAGGGACAGCAGTCCATACACCTGAAATCTAGGGATCTCGATCTCAATACGTGGGGAGCTTGATCCGGACCTAATTAGGATATAATGATATATACAAGAACGAGCTCCATTTGGTTCAAAATTGAGGGCTTGGAAAGCACTTATACTACTACATATACCTCATTGTTATACAATAGCATACAACTATACTATACTACAATATGTTGCAATATACTATTTTACTACTCTATGCCATATGGTACCATTTAAATATATTATATAATATGTAGTATACTACATGGTGCATACTACTATACTATACCACACTGATAGACTGTACTGAGCTACTATATTGTACTATTATACTCTAGGACATTTCTATACTATAATATATTACCAAGCTATGCTAAAGGCTCGGGAATCTGGACCCCATGCAATGCAGAACCTTGATCTCTAATAGGAAGAATCGATACTCCCATATTTAAGAATCGCGGAGGAGTGAGTTCCCTTTACCTGGAGAACAGGATCGGGATCCTAGAGAGGATTCCACCCAGGTGGATCCCAATAACTGTCATAAATTCAATAACTAAATCCTGGATTCCCTCAAGATAGCATTGTGATTCCTTGAAGATTCAACTTGGCAATAAAGGAACCAAAATATTTTAACAGAAAGTGATTCCTCGTGGATTTCCTCCTAATGACTTGGGCCTCTTTCTTTTTTCTCTTTTAAACTGTAAAATTAAGGATCGTACAAAAACTTATGTTTCTCTTACACTATTAAGTAAAAGAAAATGCAATATTGCAACCCCTAGTTACAGACAATAAAACATAAAATGCCAGTTGTTACCTTCTACCAAACAAATATTGTAGCCAAAGTCAACTAGTTGAAGTCCACTTAGAACAAATTCCATGAAATCTATTTTCCAACGCCATACTTAAGTTTGGAAATTTAAAGGAAGAGATATTGAAAGGGTCTCACTTATTCATGTAGTAGCAAGGTGCAATGAATGTGGCACTAATTTGAGGGCTCCCAACATTTGATCCTGCAAAGCCCCAAACGCCACTAGATTCCACCTTGAAAGGTAGTGACTTAGCTCGATCTCTTCTTCCTGTGACCTGTAACAGAAAGAGTCAAGTTTGGTATATCAAAATAGTAATTATAGCACCTATTCATTCCATAGAAAAGTAACACTCGGATGGAACACGAACAGCACAGAATGCCGCAAAAACTATATCATATGTCAATTGATGAAGTGCAATTTTTCTGAACAAAGAAGTGGTAGAATTAATGCACAAGCAACAACTTATATGCTAGCAGCAAGACAAGACAGTTGTTCCAAACTTCCCCATTGATTCGGAGCTTCAAATATAGAACTTTTATAAAAAGTCATTTTAAGTTAAGAAGCCACTAGAACAATAACCAAATAAATCTCAAAGAGCAATCACAGGCCAAAGATTCTTAAAAGATATAGTTTCATTCTATGCAAAAGAGTGTGCATGCTGAAAGATCACGTGCAATATAGAAACAACATTGCTGCCATTGTCTTGTAACATTCCATCCTTCTTGCTCCTAGATTGGCAATGAAAAAGTAGGTCACATTATACAAAAATTCATGTTTCTTTGACGTCAATATAATTGAAAAGTAACAAGTATGGCACACAACCAAATATACCTTGTGGTGCGCAAAATCTATATGGGAGGGGTCTGCCACATTTTCCATCAATGTGTCATAACCATAGAATAGATCCCGTTGTATTGTCACAGATGAAAACCCAGGATCATCAAAATCATCTGGTAACCTGAGAAAGATAGCTTGTCACAAAGAAAGTTTGGTAACCAAATTAACCAAAGCTCAGAAACAATGAAGAACAATAATCTAATAAGGAAAAGCATACTATAGTCCAATGGACAATAGCATATAACTCCAAGCGAAATCCATAGTCTGCTCCAACAATGGATGGTTGGAGATCAAATCTACTCATTTGAATGTGGGCCCTCGTCCATTTGATCACCAACCTGCTGGTGGCATAAAACCAATACGCTAGAAATGCATTCTTTTAAAAAATTTCCATTGTATAAAAACTCAAGGGTTTAAATGCATGAATATCTCAATACAAAACCATATTACATATATTACAGCCTACAAATATGGTTTATATACATTTGAATAATAAAATTCAATCCTAATAGGTCCCTTACAAATCCCTTACTCAAAAAATACAATTAAACTCAATACAATATTCAAATATTCACAATGTACATCTCTACAACATTTTGCATGACTTGCACTCGCAATTCCTCATTATATGATAATTCCATATTCATTTTTCATCCTCATCATATATCACAATGTTTCATACACATCATACACTTGATCATAATAATCCAATAAGATTTCAACTCGCATAAACAATAATGCATAGCATTAAAGCTCATACCGCAAGAATAAAGAACAATCTCAATATTCACACAACATACTCAATTTAACCAATCATGAATCCATTTAATAATTGTAAATACATCAAATTAACATGCAAACATACATGGGGAAACCATGGTTCAAACCCCTTGTGCCCGGGCCACGAAAGGGCCTTTTGAGGACTTAATTTTACCCCATTGTCTAAGGCACGGGTGATAATAATAACTCAAGGAGATCAATCCAATGGGAAGCAAATGATCGCTTTTATTTCACTTAATGGGGATCAAATTATTAGAGACATGTATCAAAATAGCCCTTCAAAATTTGGGAAAGATACTATACAAAATAAAGAAGTTATGGTGAAACTACACCATGAGGTCCATAAGGGACCACACGAACTTTTCAACATTCAAAAAGGAACTCAAGAGACTATTTCATATGCTCAAATATGATGAAATAAACCTCTCATCAGTTGTATATTCTCAGTAAAACTTCCAGAAAAATAAGATGAAGAAAATCAAGTTGAAACTACTCAAGATCATGGAGTAAGCAAGCTAGTCTGCACATGTTATGTGTATGGACTATACTATTGCTTTGGGACTCTTCAAATATCAAGTTTTCATTACAAAAAATGAAGAAAGCTACTGTAAATTACGAATTACAACAAGCTTTGATAATGAAAATGAGGTAGGAATTAAAAATATTGAAAGAAAAATCAATACCTTAATGAAGCAATAGTATGGTTTGATCACATAAATGAAGTACTACTCCATGGAAGAGTTTCAAATGAAAGCTCAAAGAAGAAGATAGTCTCATGGGTAGCCACATTTTTGTCAAGGGAGCTCTCTCATTCTTTGAAGTGAATACTCAAATTAGGGTTATAATTGATCCCATAAGTTACTTTTATACTTAGATCATAAAGATGGATTTGATCTTGATCCCTGATGCCTTAGATCAATGGCACATGAGAGGCGTTTATCCAAGCCACTCTTCCATATCTTATCACCAAGATCAATGGATGACGTTTTGACACCCTTCACTCCTTAAAACCTAGGTTTATAGTCATTTTACCTTGAAACCCCTAGCTCCATGGACATAAGGATAATATGGGACATCTATATATGTGGATAAATATCTTATGACACCACCAATAGGATTTTAACAATACTAAAGTTTCACATAGGTCAAGCCCATAAAGTGGTGCCACATAAGATATACCCACATGCTATAAAATCATATATGGATAATAATATTAATCAAACTAATTCTCAAAATCTCATGACTTCACACATGCCAAAAATGACACATATGAGGAAAAAAAAAACATGTGACTTACATCAGACTTAAGTCATAACAATATATAACACTTTAAATAACAAGATAACATGTTATAACATAATACCAACAAAAGAATTAATGACAAATAGATCTCCACATGGATATGACGTCTGCATGATGTCATCTATGAGTGGGGAGGTGGGGGTGCCACGTGGCATCCCTATGGTCACCTGGGATCCATGTGGCATCCCCATAGGATGTCCTTGTATGGTATTTATGTCAAACAAATTTGACAATCACATTTTTTATTGTTTAAAAAATGTGAAAAATTCTCCAAACGATTATCTCAACATTATTGCACAATTTCTGATCAATATAAAATCTTTTCTCATCATTTTTAGATTAATTTGAACCAAAGGTAACTGAGATCACTATATTTATAATACTAGTCAGAGTCTTTCATTGAGTTAACCCGAATGACATTCCACTGGTGTCTCAAGCCGACCCAATGGACCTATGCTCCACAGTCTATGGCAGTGACACATAATCGGTCACATCAAAGTCGCTGAGCCAGAGCTTCCGGTCACCAGGGGTTTAATAGATTACTGGTGCACCCCTATGGGACATATTCCTACTCAAATACAAGGGTCCTATCAAAACACACGTGCACTAGTTCTTCTAAGTCGGATAATACTATAAAAGAGTGGCTTCCCCATACAACTGTAGGTGCACATGCTATGGAACAGTCTCGTGTCAAGATACGGGCTCATGTCGCATGAGCCGACCATTCCATACAGGGTGAATACTCTTTTAAATACCCGAGTTCTATTATTCTCGATTGGATTCTCCAAACCCTGGCTTATCACAACAACTATGAGGCATTCTAATCAATGTAGTCCTGACTGGGAGGTAACCCTCACACCTCCTCGAGAGTTCACACCCTCAAAACATATACTCTCAATGCCTCAAATACTTGGGGTATATGAATCTGGGCCTCAGTGCGCCAAGCACCCAGATTCAGTCTCTCTCTAACTCCCACTGAGCGTAAGACTCTAAGCTTTAAGGTCTTGAAATGACACATGGCCAACACAACCATAATGGGAACAAATGTTGAATGTAGCCTTCAAGTACCATTATACCATAGCTCATTGTACTATGTTATACTTTCCCATTTAGTAAAACCAGGACAGGATCACACCAATATATGTTGCCTATGTGGCCCTTCAAGGCCTTAAAGCCAAGAGTCTTTTGCTAAGTAGGAGTAAGAGAGACTGAATCTGGGTGCTTGACGCACTGGGGCCCAGATTCATATACCTCGAGTATTTGAAGCATTGAGAGTATGCATTTAGAGAATGTGAACGCTCGGAAAGGTGTAAGGGTTACCTCTCAGTCAGAACTATATTGATTAGAATGCATCATAGTTGATGTGATAAGTCAAGACTTAGAGAATCCAATCAAGAATAATAGAACCCTAGTATTTAAAAGTGTATTCGTCCTATATGGAATGGTCAACTCATGGGACATGAGCCCGTAGCCTAACACAAGACTGTTTCATGGCATATGCACCTACAGTCATATGGGGAAGACTTAGAAGAGCTAGTTCACATGTGCTTTGAGAGGACCCCTGTATTTGAGTAGGAACTTATCCCATAAGGGTGCACCAGTAATCCATTAAACCCTAGTGACGGGAAGCTTTGGCTCAGAGACTTTGATGTGACCAATTATGTGACCCTGCCATAGAATGTGAAGCATAAGTCTGTTGGGTAGGCGTGAGGCACCGGTGGAAAGTCATTCAAGTTATCCCAATCGACGACTCTGACTAGTGTTATATGTCGAGAGATCTCATTTACCTTTGACTTAGATTAATCTAAAATTGATGAGAAAATATTTTATATTAATAAGAATCTGTAATGATGTTGAAAAATCATTTGGAGAATTTTTGGGATTTTTTGAGAATGTTTCAGGATTTTTAAAACACCAAAAATTGTTTTTTTTTTAAAATTGTTTGGCCAAAATGACGATCAACGACAAGCCATGGGGAAGCCAGATGGGTCCCAAGTGACCATAGGGAGGCCACGTGGCACCCCCACACCCCCTTGGGCACTGACGTCGTGCTGACATCATGCCCATGCATGGGGGGCATTGTTGCTTTTTGTTATTTAGATATATTATGTTTATTTAAAACATTATGTTTTATAATGTTGTGACTTAAGTGAGTTATTTTGTCACATGGTGTTTTGTTCACACATGTGGTTTATTTGGCATGTGTGAAGTCCTGGGATTTTGAGAATTAATTTTATTTATAATATTATCCACATATGATTTTGTGGCATGTGGGTATATCGTATGTGACACTACCTTATGGGCTTAACCCATGTGAAACTTTAGTGCTGTTGAAATGCTATTAGTGGTGTCATAAGATATTTTATTCATATATGTTGATGTCCTATTTTACCTTTATGTCCATGTCCTTGGCTTTGATTGACTCTCACAAATTATTTAAAAACCGTTGACACAAGTGTAAACATGAATTTAGAATTAATGGGAGGTAAAACATGGATCTAAGGGCTCTAAAGTAAAATGACTATAACCTAGGTTTTAAGGAGTGAAGGGTGTTAAAAGCTCATCCATTGATCTTGGTGATAAGATATAGATGAGTAGCTTGGATAAAAGCCTCTCATGTGCCATCGATCTAAGGCATCAAGGATCAAAATCAAATCCACCTTTATGATCTAAGTATAAAAGTAACCTCATGGGATCAATTATAACTCTAACTTGTGTATTTACTTCAAAGAGAGAGAGAGAGCCCCTTTGACGAAAAAGTGGCCACCCATGAGACTATCTTCTTCCTTGAGCTTTCATTTGAAACCCTTCTATGAAATAGTCCCTCATGTATGTGATCAAGCTCATACTATTGCTTCACTAAGGTATTGATTTTTCTTTTTGATATTTCAATTCCTACCTCACTTCCATTATCAAAGCTTGCTGTAATTATTAATTTACAGTAGCTTTCTTCATATTTGGTAATGAAAACTTGATATTTGAAGAGTCCCAAAGAAATAGTGTAGTCCATACACATGGTTTGTGTAGACTAGCTTGCTTACTTTATGATCTTGAGTAGTTTCACCATGATTTTCTTAATCTTATTTTTTTGAAATTTTTACTGAGAATTTACAACTGATGAAGGGTTTATTTCATCATATTTGAGCATATGAAATAGTCCCTTGAGTTCTTTTTTTAATGTTGAAAAGTTCGTGTGGACCACGTGGTGTAGTTTCACCATAACTTCCTTATTTTGTGTAGTATCTCTCTCCAACTCCTTGTTTTGATACATGTCTCTCTCATGATTTGATCCCTATTAAGTGAAACAAAAGTGATCATTTGCTTCCTATTGGATTGATATCCTTGAGTTATTATTATACCCATGTCTTAGACAATGGGACAAAATTAAGTCCTCAAAAGGCCCTTTCGTAGCTCGGGCACAAGGGGTTCAAACCATGGATTCCCCCATATATGTTTGCATGCTAATTTGATATATTTACAGTTATTTAGTGATTCATGATTGATAGAATTGAATATGTTATGTAAATATTGAGATTGTTCTTTAATTTTGTGGTATGAGCTTTAATGATATGCTTTATTGTTTATGTGAATTGAAATCGTATTGGATTATTATGATCATGTGTATGTGATATTGTAACACATAATGAAGAATGAACATAGAATTGTTATGTAATTTTGATATAATGAGGAATTTTGAGTACAAGTCATGTAATATATCATAGAGATGTACATTGTGAGTATTTGGACATTGTATTGAGTTTAATTGTATTTTTGAGTAAAGGATTTGTAAGGGAGCAATTAGGGTTGGATTTTTATTATTCAATGTGCATAAACCATGTTTGTAGGTTGAACTATATGAGATATTCGTGCATTTAAACACTTGATTTTTAATACAATGGAAATTTTAAAACATTGTGTATCTAGCCCCTTGGTCTTATACCAGCAACAATATAAAACATCGAAACTTTACCTTGGAGGTTCGGTCTTGGATGATTTCTCCCATCCATTCTCATCGGGCCACACAAATAGAAGACCCTGAGATACAAGAGTTGGAAAGCGGGCTACACAAGCTTTGGGAGATTGGAGTGCACGAGCCTCAGGGCCCTCTAGGGAAGCTTGAGGGATACGAGCACAAGACCCATCCGATCTAAAAGACCAGCCATGATATGAACATTGAAGCCAGCCATCCTCGTCCACCCTGCCTTCCTGCAATCACCAAGAAAAGAGAACTACTACTCAGAGACCACAATGAACCCATGGAACCAAAAACAAGCGCTTCGTACGGTCTCTAGGCAGAGGTGGTTAAGGTGTGGGTGCCACAACGTGATGACTAGAGATCCAATCCCACCAGCCCCCAAGTTAACATTCAAATAGAAAAAGGAAGCGCAATCATGAAAAGTATTGTCTAGAATTAAACCATTAAATGACCTTCTCTCACAAGGTCTTCCATCATTTAAGAGAATCAATGCAGATGGAAGAATATAATTAAGCTAGGTGGTTTGCCACTCCATCCATGTACAGCTTCATCAATGCCTACGAGATAGAGGGGTAGACTATAGTTTGAACCCTATTTCAAGTTGAAAAGGGAAATTTGCAAAACAAATGTGCAGTCCTAGAAGATTACATTGAATGAAAACAAGATTTTTAGTTCCCACAGGACTAAACATTTGCTTTTGCTGAAACCAAGGTCCTATTGAAATCATATGAAAATACACATTATAAAATGGAGTTTGATTTCATATAATTATGTATAAGGACAATCCTATCCATAACTCCACGCCCTCATCCTTATAACCAGTTGTTCGAACCTCCAGGGTCGAAACTTTTGTTTCTTTTGTTTATTCAATTTAAGGTCTCTGACTTTCAGAATTTCAATAAAGAGAATGTATGATGTTTGATGAAGTGTATCTCAACAGTTAAGATATCTATGATTTCATTGCATCTTTTGAAAGGAAATACAATTGAAAAAAGTTTCTACATTGATACAATGCACTAGAATCTATTTCATTGCATGCAGATGCGTGCACATGTAAGGTACTGCATTGAATTTATTTCCAATATGAAGTATTAAAAATAAAATTGGTATCAGTTCTACATATGATGATCCAATGGAACATTATCCACAATCAATTAAATTCATGAATTGAAATATAGATATAACTTAACTTAACAGGCCCAATTTATTTCGAAATTTGTTCCATATGATTTAGTGCAATAAATGATGCGATTTTAGTGCTAAGTCATTAAACAATTAAAGAACAAGTTCCATCTGAGTTTACCTTGATTTTAACTTCAGATAATTGTGTAAAACAAACCCAAATGTTTTCCTTATATTAATTCATCTAAATGGAGAGAAAAATCAACCAAAAGCAATGACTAATAGAATTGAATTCCCATTGACAACATATTTACAGGGACCACATCTCAAATTGGCATCATTTCGTAGAAAACTTTGGCTGAATCCAAGAAACTTGAAACCCAACTTCATTTTATATTATAAGTCGCATGCCACAACTTCAAACGATTGAACATGCATACCTAACAAATTACATTATGGAATGCCATCCAATTTACACCAATTATTCCTTCACAGAATCCATCCAAGGCATTCACAAAAGTCATATTCTTGAATGTAGAGAAAAATATGAATTTAACAACAATAAAAGCAATTTATTTATAATTCAGTATTCTAAATTCTGAAAAATTGTGAAACAAATTTTTGAATCCACATAATCACATGGATTCAACCATTGTTTAAAAACTCAGACTGGTGGATCAAAGAGGTCACCTACCAGCCCAAATCAAACCAGTCAAGTCCGCAAGTCAGCTAGGCCAACTCGGCCAGAGTAAAATAAGAAAAAAAGCAAAAAAATTTTTAAAGAGTTCAATATTTTTAAACAAGGTTTAGGACTTCAAATGTTCTTAATAAATACTTGTTTTCAATTAATAGAGCTTATTTTAATGGTGTTGATACACCTCTAGGTCCAAAGCCAATTCAGGGAGAGACTAGGACCAGGCTACTGGCTGAACGGTTCCGAGTATTTTTTAAACACTGGATTTAACAGCAACGAATCAATTATGTACAATCTAGCAAGTCTAAATGCCATCTTCGATCCAAAACCATTTATCAGATAAAAGAGAAAATAGAGATATGAGGATGAAGAGAAGGGACAGAGACAAACCGAAAGGGGAGCGAGGCGGTGAGGGCAGCGATCATCAAAGGCAACCCAATTTCCCTGTCTGTTTTTCCACAAAACCATCTCTCTGCCCAATAGCTGAAATGGGGTGGGGACTTTGGGGTCGAGGTCTTCAATCAATGACACAGGATACCAATTCTCTCTCCAGACAAACTTTTCACCCATGATCTCCTCTGATTTCAATGCTTCCTCTCTTTCTCTCACCGCCTCTTCTTTTCCCTCTTCTCCTTTGACAAGTGGGGGATGAGAAGAAGCAGACAAAGCACTTGCAGGCTGGGAACCCATGATACATAATGGGTTTATAAAGCTTCTTGCTCTCTTATTATTCCTAATTACAGCAGAGTTTCTTCTCTTGGGTTTGTAGAGAAACTGGTGAGAGAAGCGGAGATTAATTGAACTGGGGACTGATGCCATGGCTGCTGTTTCCTTTCTCTAAGAACTCCTAAAACTGCTCTCTTTTTTTATCAGTAAAACGTTTTTCTTTTGGGTATTTTCGCTCTCTCAAAGTGGTACTCTGCTTTCTACTGCAACTGCTTGTTGCTCCTCTGCCTC
This sequence comes from Amborella trichopoda, assembly GCF_000471905.2. The sequence goes on from NW_006498246.1 coordinate 834,665, forward strand.
TTGTTGCCGTCTCTCTCTCTCTCTAACTTTTCTTCTTATGACTGCAACGATAGCTTCTTGCCATTTCTCGTACGCCGCCTTCTTGAATCCTCTCTCTCTGCTCTGCCTCCTTGAATCCTCTCTCTCTTCTGTCTCTCTCTAAAACAACGGCTAGCTGTTACGTGAAGTAATGAGTTTGGCCCGGTTCTATGCGCGCATATGTAGTAATGCGGGCCTTTTAATAAATATCTTTTTGAGATGGACTTTGGATTTAATTTTTAAGGATTTAATCCGGAATATAGAAAATAAATAAATTTAAAAAATTATAAATAATTACTTTAGTAAAAAAATATTTGGATAGTTACTTTTCATTGTTTTTAGATGAAACACCTACATGCATCTATCTTTAAGATGAATGCTTTACACTTTTTTGACCTCATATATAGTCATTTGGTCCAGCCCGTATGGAACAATTTTCCAGTGAAGGTTTGGATTGCTTGGAATTTTGTAGATTTTTCTCATAACATGTACCTGTTGTTCTTTGTGAATTGCAAATGAGAACAAGAAATTCTGAAAAATCTAGCTCCGGTTTTTGGTGCTTGTATTTTCCATGGTTAATCAAGGTGCCACGTGCCACGTATTGCTCTCTTGTCCACTAAAATGTCAGCTATTACCAAGGGAAAAATGTATAATTCAAACAAGGTGGGGGTTCTATAAGACGGCCTTGTTCTTTACGGTAGAAGTAAGGTTTGGCTTCTAAAATTTATGGATTGTCTATAGATAGCTCATTTATTTTTTATATATAGAGCTCACAATCATTTTTGTCTTTTAAATTTTAAAATGGATGGTAATAAGAGTGTCATTGAATAGACGCAAAGTTCTAAAAACAAAAAAAAATCTCGAACTTCATGACTCACCTTAAGCTATTCAATTTGACATCTAATGAGTGATAACGACTGTGACTTCCGTGTACAAAAGATAAATGATCTCTATGTAGACGAATTTCAAAATTTATTTGGAGACGTAGTTTTGTTCTTAGAAATCCTATGATGATTTGATAATCAATTTTTACCCTTAATTTTGAAATTTAAAATTTTAAAAATACTACAAGTCGAACAAATCTATAGACACTTGAAAATCTTAAAAATAAACGGTGTAGATAACTTGTTATATGATGTACTTTTTCTGGAACTTGAAATTCGTTTTTTCTTTATAACCCGTACATCTCAAGATCTAGATCAATTGGGGGGCTCTCCAATATCGGAACACTCTTTGAGATGATCTCTAAGGTGTAACTTAGTTCAATAGTATAAAAGTTGTAATTTTATATAAACACTTTCTTTAAAACAATAAAGACTATTTGTCTTGTAAGATTATCAATGGGGCAAGTCCCCGCTCAGTCCCATCAGCCCAACCTTGACAAACTAGGGGTTGTGCCACAAAATATAGGCCGAGAGCTAGTCCATTACGGGGCTTGGGCGAGCGCCATGGCTGGTCTAGCTTGACCTAAGGTTTTTTCTCATTTTTTTATTTTTTATTTTTTATTTTCTTGTCTTTTATAATCTCTAAACCTGGCAAAGCCTAAAACATGCCAAGCCTGAGCCTAAGGAGTGCCCCTTGTGCCTCATCTAGGTCAAGCCAACACTATAGGGACCTGGGCCAGGCTTGGGCCAAGACGGATGCAGCCAACTCCGCTAGTTGCAAAACCCTAACCATCATTGGCCGTTGGATGTGAAATGGAACGGCGAAAGTAGTATGCTTTAAAGCTCAAAAGAAATCTTTTGGAAAATTTATGTGAATATTCCCCCCATAAAAAAATTCTTGCCCCAAATTTTATTATTAATTTCATAACTACTTTTTTTATTTTCGTATTTTTCCAAATTGTTCCTACCTTGGACTTTAGTCCAGGACAACTTCAAGTTGAGGTTTCGAACAGCTTCGGACCTTGAATATCTCAAGTTATCTAAAACCTAAACTTCGGATCTCATTGGAGAGGTAGTGGTCATTAACATAATTAGCACCTTCAAAGTCCTAAGTAGTGCAATTTGGAAAAATAGGTTTCTTTTCTTCATGTACATCGCGGGTCCAACTTTGATACAGATCTCCTGGCTAAAACAGCTGCTGCTACTTTCTGTTTTCCTTTCTTTCTATTCATTTTCTCTTTTTTCTTTTCTTTTCTTCTTGCAACCTTTAATTGCCTTAATTATTCATTAAAAAAAAAACAATTTAAAAATAAAAATAGAAAAGATAAGTATGAATGTAAAAACGAATTTTGGAGAGAGATATACTTTAAAAGGTAATTCATAGGGGAATTAATTTAAAATTTTCAAGAATTTTTTGAAATAAAGTTATGAATTTTACATGTGACAGCCACGAGTCATTCTAACAATCTTTCACCAAAGATATTGCAGTAGACAATTTCCATTTCTTGTATAGAGCCTAGGCTCTAAACAATCAAATTGGAGGTTACTTTCAAATAGTATCGAGAAATGTGGTTTCAATATTGAAAATCTTTGTGATAGCCTTAAAATATATTTTCATATGTATTTATAAAGTTTAAAGCTTCAACAATTGTGTAGATCAACATATCTACGAGAAATTGAAAATCTTGAAAATTGACGGTATAAAAATACGTTACAAAATACACTATTTTCAAAACTTGCAATCCATTTTTTTCTCTTGTACATGCATCTTGATGTCGAGATGATCAATTTGAAGATATTTGAGCATCAAAATAATCTCTTCTAGATAGGCTCAAATTTGATTATTTAAAGCCTGGGCTCTATATAAACTTTTCCCTTCTAAAATACCATCCCTGCCCCGAAAAGGACCTCAGGACATAAGTGCATGCATTTAGATGGATGGCCTTAAATTTGTCCAAAATCTGGTAAGACAACATACAATTGTCTTCTATAGCGGCTCGAAAATTGTCATCATGTTGTTTGGCTTTCCCATCCAAACATGCCATTTGACTTATGGGAGGCATCCTCAAGGGAGTGAAAACCAGCGGCTCTAATGGATTTTGTAAGACTTTTTGAGTGCTCAAATAATGTTTGGGATTGAGGTTTTCTACAAGATGTCATTTATTGTTCCTTAATGTCTTTGGGTCCCTTCCATTCCTACCATTGAACTAACCAAAACATAAAAAAAAAAAAAATAATAAATAAAAAATAAAAATAAAAAATAAAAAATAAAAAATAAAAAAAAATAAAAAAAGAGAGAAGAAGAAAATAATGTCTCCCTATCCCTAGGCTTTGCAAATAAAAGATTAAAAGGATAGTTGACTAACCTTGATCCCGAGTGAATGACTTTCATGTTTTGGAAAAGCTTGAGTGCACGTAAGAGCTCAATAAATTATTTTGAAAATAATTCGAAACCACTTCGAAAAATCTTTAGATAATAATTTGTGATTAGTAGTTAAAATTTTCTTTATTAGGTGCATCTTCGACATTTTTTTTTTAAGAATTACTCAAATTTCCCTTATTGGTAACCCCAAGGGAATTTTCATAATTTAACTTGAAGCCATTTGAGACAACTCACTTTGGTAACTCTACTTGTCTTGGAGGTCAAACTTGAGATATGTTTTCGTTTTTAAAAAAAAATCATACTAGTAATTTGGAACTTGTAATATGAGGGGACATTTTGGTAATTTAGTCCCACTTAAATCACTTAACGCAAAAGACGTAATATCTCTATTTGTTCAAGGTCCCAAATCTTATAAAAAAAAAAGTCACTTCAAAGCTTACAATAAGGGATGGCATCTGACACAAGTGAAAATTCACCAGTAGCAGACAACTGGCACACAGCATTTTAGAGAGAAACAAAAACTTAGAAGAAAATTATAAGAAGAAACATAAACATGGGGATTCGAAACCTCCACCACACACCATCAACAAGAGAAGATGAGAAGAAGAACAAAGAGCCAATCTCTCTCTCTCTCTCCATTGACTTTTTTATTCAACGAAAATCATCTTCTTTACAACAAGACATCCACCCTCTTTTTTTTTTTATTGGGAACATTAATTAATTTTCATTGAGATAATGGAGTACAACAAAATGAACACCGAGAAAAAAGGAAAAGGAGAAGGCAGGAAGAAAGAAAAAAGGATAGGAGAAGAAGAAGGGAGAGGTAGGAGGAGAAAAAGAACTCGGCCGCCATGGCCTATTTGTTTAATCTCTTTGTATCTCCATTGTGTTCCTTGTGGATATAAAAAGGAGTACTTCATCCCTTGAAGGCATATAATAATTTTATATATAATAAAGCTAAAAAACCAGGGAGTATAGTCCAAGACTCTACTCGATTTGATCACATTAGAAGAATCCCTTGAATATTCAATTGCAAATGACTAGGTTGTAGTTTTGATACACCCACCCCTTGAATATTCAATTGCAAATGACTAGGTTGTAGTTTTGATACACCCACCTTAAATGCCCAGAACCCTGCATCATTAATATCACATTGATGTGGCCGACCTTGATAAGACTAACTCCATTTGAGTCATGCAAGAGGCCCCTATACCTTGCACTCAATTCTCTAGAACACTTCCATTAAAGTTAAGTTTCATCTATCCTTCAGGGGTTGGTGTCCAGACAGTTGATCACTTAGGGCCTTGCCACTTGAAAAATAATATTTTGTTGAAATGTGTGAAGAAATTATCTTTTGGGATGGCCCTAAAGATTGGAAATGCTTTTGCCCAAGACCTGACATAATACTTTATAACCTGGCATAATTGAGGAACATCTATTTTCCTTCTTTCAAGGTTATGTTGTTTTGTTCCTTCCAAACATTGCATAACACAACTGCTAGCAATATCCTCCATAATGATAAACCATAGGTAGAGAAATTGGGAGATCAACCCTATTGTAGCATCTGGGCAATACATATCGATTGAACCCAGTTCTAATGGGATAAGCCATAGACCTAACCCTATAAATCACTCATAAAAGGATAATGAATAAAAACGTGACCAATTGTCTCCTCGTCATTCTTACAAGACAGACAAATATTAGTGATATTCATTCTCCTCTTGCATAGTTGCTCAATAATAAGGGTCCTTTTATTGTCCAATTGCTACAAAACTGCTCTTAGTCTACTTGGTACCTTACAATTCCAAAATTTATTTACTGTTAAATTGTCCTCAAATAGTTGTCCCTATATATGGGTTCATATAACGATCTCACTATGAAAGTCCCCACTAGATTCTAAACTCCAAATCAATTTGTCTTCCTTCTTGGGATGGTAGCAAAAGGCATATAGTGAGGTGATGTGTGATGCTACTGATGTTTTAGCCTATGGTTGACCCTCTTAATATCCAAAACGTCCCAAGTCATTCCTCCCACCCCTCTAGAGACAATGTTGACGACAATTTCCTTTTTTTTTGTCCGGACCTACTATACAACTCTGGATACTTGATTTTAAGAGCACAATCCCCTCCTCACTTGCTATGCCAAAATCTTGTCTTTGTGCCATCCCTCAATAATATTTTACTATGAGCCATGAAACGTGTTCTCACTTATTGAATGCATTTCTATACCATAGAGTTGGAAGCACATTTTAGGGATGTGCTTAGCAATAAATCTATCAAGATCACACCCATATTTATCAAATGACAGTTTTCAAAAGTTGTCCATTCTACCTTTACAAACTCCATCACCACTTGGTAAATAGGGCTTCATTCACTACCTTCAATTTACAAATGCTTAAACCACCCTCTCTCTTAGGCAAACAAATATAACTCCATTTAATCAAGTGAAACTTCTGTTTATGTTGACTTCCACTCCAAAGTAAGCTCCTCAATAAGGCTCCAAGCTTTTAATAATGGAAGCTGGAGCTTTAGAAAGAGATAGACAATAAATGGGAAGGTTTTTCGTAGTGGCTTTAATGAGGGTTATGCATTCTCCAAAGAGAGGTATCTAGATTTCCACCTATCTAGCTTTGTATTGAGCTTTTTGACTAAGTGCTCTGAAAAGACGCCTATCAATAAATGGGAGACTCCAAATATTTGGTGGGGAAATAATCTATAGCACATTCCAGTCATTGAACCTACACATTTAACCCAAGATCAAGATAGTTAATACCTAGGAGTTTAGTTTTGCACTTTAGCTCCAAAGATGACTTCATAAATCATTAAAAACAACCAAATATTATGAATATTATCATCTGATCATCTGATCCATCTAAAATGATCAACTTGTCATCTACATATTGTAAATATGAAGCACCCCTCCATTAGGCCAAACTTATAGTCCCCCAATCATTTTACTGTCAACCATACTTTGTAGCATCTTGCTGAAAGATTCAGCCACGAAAGTAAAAAAGAAAGGAGAGAGGGGATCTCCTTGTTGGATACCTCTTGTGGCCCTTAAGTACCCATATGCTTTATCATTAATCTTCACTAAAAAGTGGGCTGAATACAAGCGTCCTTTATCCATATTCTCCACCTGCTAACAAAACCCCATAAACTCCATAATTTTATCTAGGTAGTCCAAGTCAATTCTGTCATATGCCTTTTCAAAGCCCAACTAGGTAGTCTCAGCCACCTCTATCGTAAGTCTTTTCAAAGTCCACCCATTTTTATACTACTTTCTAAACTTCCTAGAAAAATGGTACTCCGTTTTTTTATAAATATATTAGAACTCTATCCCCTACTATGTCCTTACCAAAAGGATAAACTTCTAAAGAACTTATAAAATGGACTTATAGTCTCCCACTAAAAACTTATAAACCTCCTAGATATTCTATTTCTAAAGATAAATCTTTTTATTTCCCTTTACTCATTGCAAAAGGAAAAAAAGACCTCCCTATTATCCATTCACTTTTTCCTACTCACTAAAAGATAAGGCCTCTCAAGCTTTTCTAAATACAGAACAAAACATGAAGCATAATATCAAATAACAAGTAAACCACATCCCTAAAAAAATTAAAATTAACAAAACGAAAATTAAATTTTTTAGTAATTAAATCTTGATCTACATCATTCTCCCCTTGTTGGAGAAAACTTGTTATCAAGTTTTGAAATATGTTAAGATGAAATTACGTTGGTCATGCAACCTTCTTCATCCCAAATGTAGTAAACATGATCCTGTGACTTATGGGTTCTTACACTAATTAAAACACAGTACCTTGAAACTGAGAAACCCTCAAAGAATGGGTCATTGTATGTTGATATAAATTATTTATGCTCATCCCTAAATAAAGCAAGGGAGCATCTTCAACATGAGAACTTTCAATGAAGGAACCAAGTTCAACTAATGATTTTCCTTTGAGTCATTCATGTTTTTTTGCATCAAAGATCAATTAACCAATTGATTTTTTATACGACCTATGCCAAAATCAACCTAGTTCTCCTTTAAATCATGTAGATCAACTTTAATGTTGAAATCCCATGATCTAATCTCCCAAAAGTGAGGCTCTTGATGTGGAGTGTGTGCATAGAATAGTTTCTCAAATATAGTTTATGATTTACTACCATTATCATAGTGTGTCGGGACCAGATTTTTACCGTGTTAGGTCAACTCCTCAACTTGCCTCCTCAAGTCTTCTATCGTAAGATCTCGGAGGTCTCGTTCACACTAGATTGGCTCATTCCCAATCCCCAGCTATCGACCATATCCACAAGCCATAATGCCTTATCGATGAACATCACGATCCGAGAAGAATCGACGCTCTAATACTTCTTAACACTGCTAAAAATTCACCGCAATAGACAACTAGCCCATAAAGCAACATTTTAGAGAGAGAAACAAAAACTGAGAAGCAAATCGTAAGAAGAAAGCACAAACATGGGAATCCAAGATCTCCACTGCTCATCATCAACAAGAGAAGACAAAATAAAAATAAAGAGCTTTTTACCTGCCTTGGCAGATTACCTTAGATGTGATACTATGAGAAGTCTGGAAAGAGAGGAATAGAAGAACCTTTGAGGGGGTCGGTCTACCTTTTGATTGACTTCTCAACACAATTAAGCATACTATCTGGTGTTGGTTGTCTGTTGTAACTAAGGGTCAGGCCATTACTAAAGTCGATGTACCTCTGAACTTTGATAACCTTTATCGTATGGATTTTACAAGGTGTCGATCGAGATCAATTTGGACTCCCCTGCCTTTGGGTGGCTTAAAACTTAATTTTGATGGTAGTTCCTTGGGTAACCCTGGTTTGGCTGAGTTTGGTGGGGTGGTTCGGGATTGGAATGGGAAGGTTATTTTCTCCTATGCAATGCCAACGGGTCATAGTACTGCTAATCACACTGAACTTCTTGCCCTCTTTGAGGGTTTGAAGATATTCTTGGCTAAAAATCTGTAATCGGATTTGGTTGTCGAAGGTGATACGCATAACGTGTTTAGTTGGTGCAAGAGAACGATGAAAATCCCTTGGACATTGAGTTCAATATGGCTGCAAACCTTGAAGTTATCAGATCACCTTTCAATCTCCTTTGTTCATGTTTATCAAGAGGTTAACGATGTGGTTGATTCCTTGGCTAAGTATGGTGCTACGGTTTCTTAATTTGTGGTGGTGGATGATATAATCTTATCTTTGTAGTTTTCCATTATCAATAAAACTCGGTTAACATTGGTCAAAAAAAGAAAAATAAAGAGCCAATCTCTCTCTCTCTCTCTCTCTCTCTCTCTTAATCCTTTGTTTTTTCATTAAGCCAAAATCATCCTCTTTACAATGAGATGCTCATTCCTTTTACACTACTTTCTAAACCTCTTAAAAAAAGGGTACTCCTTTTTTTATAGATATACTATCACTCTATCCCCTCCTACGCCCCTTACCAAAAGGATAAACTTTTAAAGAACTTTTAATTTGCTCATACTTAGGTCACCTGAGGCGAAAGAAATATATGACTTTATTTGTAATGGGTTAAAATTTTATAGCAAGCATATCTTGATCTGCATCAGTACCGTGGTAATTTGACCATACTTAGGTCACTTGAGGCAAAAGAAATATATAACTCTATTTGTAATGGGTTATAAACTCGATACATGATATTTTTAGAAATAAAAAATGTGTCCTTGATTTGAAACCTTGAACAAGTAAAGACCATTTGAGTCATTTGCCTGGAGTAATTCCAGTGCCCAAATTACTAAAAGCCCTCACCTGCTCATGATCCCAAAACAAGGGCAACTTGGACGTCTTATGATGAGATAATTGAAGAGGTACCCAGGTCAAACAATTTCTAGGAAGTAACTTCTTTGTTGATAACATTGGTGATTTTCTTATAGCTTTTCCTTTAAAACACCCTAAGAGATGCCTATAATGGTACCTAGTAAACAATCTGAATCTGTGACATAATGATCATTGATAGCATCTTGATAGCACAATAATGCCTCTATTCAAGATCTTTATCTAGAAGGTCTAGTGTTGTGATCAAGCTTACCATAGAGATATCCTTTGATATGGTTCATTTGCAAGTTCTTCAAGAAATTATGAAGCGAATGAGTTTTGGCGCCAAGGCGATTAATTGGATCCTGGGATGTCTCTCATCTGCTTATTTTTTTTATTTTGATCAATGGTTGCCCCAAGGGCTATTTTAAGGCAACTAGGTGAATCCAATAGGGGGGAACCCAATATCTCCTTTCTTACTCACTCTGGTTGTAGAAAGGTTTCAACATTATGCTTACGAATGTGTCAGAAGGGGAGATTTATGGGTTTTCAAGTTTCCTTTAATGATCCTATTATTTATTGCTTAAAATATGCTGGCAACATACCGATTTTTTGTGAGGCCAATTCTTTACAGGTGAAAAATCTCAATATATTCCTAAAATGCTATGAGATGGCTCTTGGCTTGAAAGTTAACCTTCAAAATATAGTAATGGTAGGGGTTACCTGTGATGGGGATCATCTAATATCTTTGGCGGCTTCATTAGGTTTCAAGGTTGAACAATTTTCCTTGAAGTATCTGGGTATCTTAATTTCAGAATTCATATTAACTCATGCAGTTTGGGACCCTGTGGTTAAAAAAATTCAGGTTAACAAGACCTTGTGGAAATCTAAATTTTTGTATCTGGGAGGTCATATTACTCTTGTAAAATCATCCATTGCCAATTTACTTATATACTTAATGTCTGTACTTGCAAAAGCCTAGTGCGGTGCTCAAAATTATTGAGTGCTTTCGTTTGAGGCTCTTTTGATGTACATAGATATTTCCACCTGGTTGGTTGTGATTATATTTGCACTCCAAAAAAGAATGGAGGTTTGGGTATAAGGAGATTGAAGTCAATGGATTGGGCCCTACTCTCCAAATAGTAATGGAGAATCATTCACAATCCTAGACAACTATGGAAAAAAGTTTTGGCTACTAAATAGGGTTTTGATCAGATTTCTCAATTGATAAAGAAAGGCAAAGGTGGCAAACATGTTTCACACACACACACACACACATATATATATATATATATAAAGGAATTTACCATTGCAGAAATATTGTTGTCGACAATATTAGATGGTTGGTAAGTAAGGATGATGACACATACTTTTGGTTTAATAAATAGCTAAGTGATAGACCTCTCATGGTTTATTAGACGGAATTATTTGCTAGGGTGTCTTCACCAACTACGAAAATTTTGGATTTGGTTACTCAGTCAACCCCAGTCCAAGTAATGAGTTTATCTTACAACTACATTATGATACCAAATTTTGTTATCTCATAGCTGCAATGCCTCTTTATCGCATTTGAAGACTATTATGGATGTGGGAAGTGAAAGTGGAGACTATTATGGCTGTGGGAAGTGAAAGTGTGTAGACACAACCTTGAAATTCTGGTTAAGGAAATTCTTTAAAACCCTGATTCTAAGTCCTAAGACCAAACTATGCCTAAAGAGCCATAATGAGCATAAACCCTTGTAATTGTCCCAACGATACCTAAAACCTATCCTAATATCCTCACATAGTCACCTTAGACACCCATGAGTCTTATGAACCTATAAAACTGACCCGAACACCGACCTGACATCTAGAAACCTAAAACCGAGATCCAAAAATCCTATCCATGTAGATCCATCATTAGTAGCTCAAATTTGATCAAATATAGTTCCAAATTATAGAGGTCTCAAGCTTTTTAATAGTCTAAGGATCCCTTGAATCCGACTCATGGATAGAAAGTTATGACCTGCAGAAATTTGTTCCAGAAAATGATAATTTAGCCCCCACACGGCTCAGAGTCGGGACGTGTTTGAGTCTGTTTCAACTTATTTGGAGTCTGTTTCTAACCGAAAAAAATCAAGAAAAATGCCTGAACCTAATCCTACTAGAACTAAAAGATTAGATCCATTATTTTCAACCCTACTAGTTCAAGCTTATAAATACCCCCTCTAAAATCCCAAAAAATCCCTAAAAAATCCTTAGGAAATTTTCAGATGATTAAGAAAATCCCAAAAATTTTCAAATAAATAGAAAAATTCTCTAGAAAATTGGGATAAATTATAGGAAGCATAGAAAAACAGTAAATTCATTAAAAAATCCTTAGAAAAATAGGTTAAACCCAAAATCTCCCAGATAAATAGGAAAACCCCTTTAGAAAATTAGGATAAATATTAAAAGCTTAGAAAATTAAGAAATTCAAAGATACTAGGAAAAAAGAAAAAATTCTAAAACCCCTAGAAAATTAAGAAAAACTTTTTTAAAAAATAGGGAAAAGCCATAGAAAACTCCAAATCCTCTCAAAATTCCTCATCTTAGGAACAAGTACTCCTAGAACCAAATAAAAAACCGTAGATCCATGCTTCAAGAAAGCAAGATGAGACATCAAAAGGTGTAAATCAACGCGCGGTCCTCTCAATTATATCCTCGTACTCTCTCTTTTCTATTTTGTTTATTTATTTCCTCCTTTTATTTTTTATTTTATTATATATTTTTAGAAATGGGTGTGGTTTGTATAGAGCCTAGGCTCTAAACATTCAAATTAGAGCCTACCTTCAAATAGTGTTTAGAAATGTGGTTTTAATACTGAAAATCTTTGTGATAGCCTTAAAATATATTTTTGTATTTATTTATAAATTTTAAAACATAAAGAATAGTGTAGATCGACAGATCTATAAAAACTTGATAATCTTGAAAATTGTCAGTCCAAAAATACGTTATAACATGCACTATTTCCAAAACTTGAAATCCATTTTTTTCTCATGTCCATGCATCTTGATGTCTAGATGATCAATTTGAAGATATTTGGGCATCAAAACAATCTCTTCTAGTGAAATTTTTGATGTAGGCTCAAATTTGATTGTTTAGAGCCTCCGCTCTATATAAACTTTTCCCTTAAGAAATTTCTTTTTCTTTGAGTTACTTAAATTTTATGGAAGCTTTTAAGATCTAATATACGGATTTGGAGTTGGCGTTGTCAGTGGACTTAAAAAAGAACCATATCTGTATGGATCTGTAATGTTTTTGAGCTTATAATTTGAGTAATCATACACTCTCTACTTATTCACAAATTTAACTCATTCCGCATAAAATTTGAGTTGATTTCGCTCTAGATTGGTGCAAATCTGAGCATAAACAAAGTGACAGATTATTCAACATGAAGTCTACCTATCGGTTGCTATTTTATGATCTTGCTAGATGAACTTGTGAAGTGTTGCATAAAGTACGGAAGTGGCTTGTTCCTCTCAAGATACAAGCATTCTTATGGGTTATATTGAAAGGAAGATGCTTTAATGCGGATAACTTGCAAAAGATAGGTAAAATTTGGCCCAATGTGTGCTTAATGTGCAAACATGATGAGGGGTTAGGTTATCATTTATTTTTGAATTGGCCCTTTGCCAATTACATTTGAGCATGGGCATTTAGGGAGCTCGGCTTTTCTCTCATGTTTCCAGAAAATTTAATAGGTGTCATTCATCACTTCAACCTGGTGGGTCTTCCATCTAAGGGCAACAATATATGGAAGATTTTTAAGGAAGTGATTCGTTCGGAGCCGTGGCGAGAGAAATAGGAGAACCTTTGATGTACAGTGTTGGGCGCAGATAAAGTCAAAGACAACATTCTTCAATCCTTTTGGAGTTGGTATTCTATCACTAAAGAAGGTCAAGGAGTACCAAGGGAGGATGTTATCGTGAATATGAAAATCCTTAGTTTTTAGCTATGTGCTCAAACTTAGGCATCATGGTATCAGGAAACATCCGCCTTAGAGTTCCTTTAAATAAAATTTTGATGGAAGCTCTTGGAACTCGAGAGCAGCCGGTGTGGGAGGAGTTTTGAGACTCAGGTCGCAAATTATTTTCTCATATGCCAGTCCTTGTGGGTTACAATGGCAAATCAAGCCGAACTTTGGTCTCTTATACATGTTTTGAAGATCATCCAAAGTAAGGGTATTGTAGGTGCTATTTTTGGTGGAAGGAGACTTCTTAGGGCATGGTTGGTTTTTAGAAAGTATTTTTTCAGATTTTGAAAAAGTTCAGCGTTTGTTTCACATTTTCATGAAAGTTCAAAAACTAATCTTTCAACAAAAGTTCTTTGTTAAAAAGTGAAAGATTAAGTTCTTAAAAGAAAGGTAGGAACTTAATCTTTCAGAACTTTTTTGTTAATCACTATTCACTATAAATAATATAAATACATAATATTAGTATTACTAATATAATATAATATTACAATAACATAATATTATATTATATATTATATATAATATACAATATATAATAAATTATATTATATATAATATATCTTATATTATACTAGATATTATATATAACATATATAATATATATTTATTATATTAAATAAATATTATATAATATAATAAATAAAAATATAAAAATTATATACATTATATTTATATTATA